>CAJVSB020000839.1:0-144757 GCA_911865555.2 Thlaspi arvense
TAGGGTTCTGTCAATTTCAACTTTTAAGCTTAGTTTTCTAGTATTTCTTGCCATCTTTTTCTTTTCTTTACTCTAACATGACCTCCTCTATTTGTTCCTTGGTTTCCAATCTTATAAATCTCACTAAGGTTCACAACTAATCCATGAAAAACATAAGATTTGCAGAGTAATTCAAGTTTCGAACTAGTTTTTATCAAAACTACAAAGTTGTGCATGTTCCCCTTTCTTCTAGGGTTTGGTCCAGCTAGGATTTAGCATGCCAAAGCAGCTCAAAACATTATTCTTTTCCCATTTAAATGAGAGAGCATGGAAAACACAATCAATATACGCAGGAATCTTGAACAAGAAATCAAAATTTTTTAAGAAAATCTATGGTTTCTTACCTTTTTCCTTCCTTTTTCTTCTTTCTCCTTCTTTCCCTTTTCTGTCTCTCTTCTCTTCCTCCCTTTGGTGCATCAAATCTAGAGGTTTCAAGAGGGTTTTTATACCTCCTTCAGGTTGGCAAAATGGGCGCCCAGGCCTCTTTGTGAAATGACTAAAATGCCCCTCTCTCTAAACTTTAACTTCTTTTCATGCCCTTTTGAGTTTCTATTTCCACTTTTAACCCTAAGCAACTATTCTAATGCCCTTCTTGTCCTCCTAGGCTTAAGGTCTAGACTAGGTTAAATCACTAATGAATTTTTCTAATTTTATTTAACTAGGTTATAATAATTATATTTTTATTATTAGTGTATAACCAAGGTTTTCTTTTCAAACCATTACTTTTCTTTCTATTTTCTTCTGCTATCATATAAATCTCATATTTTAATATTTCCTAATACTTCTTTAACACTCCTAGAGTGATGGACAAGAAAAAAAAAAATACAATGTATGCAATGCATGTTGTGATGCATATGCTAATGCTATGCATACGAATAATGCTAATGTTTTGCATTCCAAACTTGGTTTGGAATGTTACATTTAGCCTCATAAATATGACCAAAGTCTCCAATTAAATCATGAAACACATAATTTCACAAGTAAAACCAAGTTCTAAGTTAGTTTCCTCCAAAGTGTCAAAGTTGTGCAATTTCTTTCCTTACCATAGGGTTCAGCCACCTCTCTATTTCAGCACTCAAACTAGTCTCAAATCATGATCTTAAAACCGATTATATAGTGTATAATGGAAAGCGAGGTCAATAAATGCAAGAATCTTAAAGAAAATTTCAAGAATTTTCTAAAAAATTCCAAAATTTTCTTTTCTTCTATTTTTCTTCTTTTTTCTTCTTTTTCCTCATCTTTTCTTTCTTTTCTCTTCTCTCCCCTCTTGTGCACCCCATCTAGGGCCTTCTAAGGCCTAAATATCTCCCTTAAGTAGGTGCCCCACCTTCTTTCTGAAATGACCGATTTGCTCCTTCATTAAAAATTTCTTTTCTTCCATGTCAATTGTATTTCCACTTCCACTTTTACCATTTAACTTTCATCTTATATCCCTACGTGTCCCTTAGATTAAGCAACCTAAACTCAATATTAGGATATTCTTAAATCTAACATCACAAACATCACTTCCACAATATGGCCCCGCAGTCCTTATTCACATCTGTCATGGTCCAGAATAAGTATTTTCTGCTGCTAGGTTTACCAATTCATTTCATTTAATCCTGTGAGCAACAAAGACGAGAAAGGACTTGCAATGTAAAGGACCTTTGAGTTAATGGGCTAAAAATGAGTCTTGTTCAGTGCCAAGGTTCTACAATGTATACATCTTTGATATAAGATGAAATTAATTGCCAACATCAACTTTTATTTTATCCATTTTTATCTTAATTTCCCATTTGAATATAAAAACAAAATGTAAACAAAGAAAAAAAATTCAATTCTCTGATATTTCTTAAACATCATCCTTTACAGTAAATTTGTAGAACAATGATATGGCTAAAAAAGAAAAAGGAATCTAATTCTAATCAATTGCATCAATCAATCCTAATGCTAATTAATTACATCAATCAATTCCTAAATACTTCAATCTCTACACATGGAAGTAGCATCAAGTCCCCAATAATTATGAAAGCTAATATTCAGAGATATAAACAGGAAATTGAAAGTGAGATGTTAATTTTGATGGATGAAAAAAAGAGTGAACTACAAAAATCTTTATATGCAGTTGTAATGATCATTTTCCTTTCTAAAAGGTTCATTGTCTACTACCACACTTTGAATAGATGTAAGGGCTTATATAAGGGAAGCAGGCAAAATTAATATCCTTTCATTGTAATGTGTGTATCAAAAGAATCAAGACAATGATAAATGAAACATCTAATCATCTTATACACATCTGAAGTCTTATGAGCAAATAATTCGTGATATAATAGATATTATTTAACTTTGCTCTATAGTTTTCCACAAGGACCTTCAAGACTTCAAGAAAGAAACTGAAAGAAGTAAATTAAAAAAAGTTAAAAAAAAAAAAGGAAATAAGTGTTAGTACTTGAATCAAATTCAATAAGCTCACAAATGTCAAAATACATCCAGCAACAAAGAAAACATCTAGCTTGCAAATATGCACAAAAGCAGCAAAAGGTTCATCACCGGTTCCATCATACAAGGGGATCAACACCCTTTTCATTGAAAAGAAAAGCACTTGCAGCATACCGCAGCAACCTCTGTTTAAGACCAAACTCGTAGATCAAGCTGCAGAAGCATGTATCATATAGTTCCACTCTCTACATGGGCTACATGTGTCACTACAAAATGGGACTAAGAAAGAAAACGGTGAAGCAAACCTTTCCACATGCCATCAAATTCTTTGGCAGGAAGAATCCATTCATTAAAGCTAGAAAGCTGTCCATCCCCACCAAGTTCTTCACATGGTCCCCTCCTCATTAAGTTGAGAAATAAGCAATTAAATAAAATTCAAAAGGAAAATGTGGCTAAAAGCTTAAAGCGCATAAATCAGTCCCTAGTGGTTATAGTTATAGTTCCAAACATATGTAACCATAAAAGTCATTTTAAATACATTATAATTAGATCTTCCTATGGGAGAATTATATCCAAGATAGATCCAACTATGGAATGTGTGTTTGAAAGTAGTTTGGTCCATGCCAGAACCTGATATTTATTGTCACAACTCACGATATGCACCAATACCTTCTTAATGTACCCATAGTTTGAAACTCTATTTAATTTTGAAAAGTATATAATCTTTCAATTACCATAATTGCAGATAGGGACCTGTTCTAAGATCAACATATATTATGCATGACAACATACTATTAAGACAAAATAAAGATAGAAAAATAATTTGTTGCTTGCTTCTCAGTCCTTAAATAAGAACAAATGGGAAAAATCTACATTGGAACATATCTAACATGCCCATGTTCTGGTCCAAATGACATGATATATTGTATTAGGCCCAAGACCCATTTTGGCTGACTTTTATGACAGAAAAGCAAGTCAACCATATATAATCAAGTACGTTAAAATTATTGATTCATAACAAAGAAATTAAGATTATTCTTGGATAAATTAGTGCAAAGTGGAAAAGAAATTGATCTAAGCATACTCATGCCAAATTTTATTGCTCGATTAGTCAATTGTAACACAACTAGTCTTTGAATATGCATTGCATGGCAAAAGCTTAGAAGGCAAAAAACAAATATCTTACTTGGCCTTCTAAGATGTTGTAAATTAAAAACAGTAAATTATTTCAATGCCCCCTTTCACCTAGACATCCAGGGCATCAATTCTTGAAGTCTTGGTTAGTTTTTTCAAGAACACTAGGAGAGCAATTATCCATAGACAAAGATTTCTGACAATGCAGTCTTGAAGGCCCAAATTTAGATCAGTTAATATTAAAGGTTCAAAAAGATAAACAGTCCAAACAACATGCGCAAACTTGACTAGCTTAACCTAGAATGTCCAAACTAGTCCAAGATTTGCACCTAACAGATATAGAGTTATAAAGAATTTTTAAAGTAGTACCTGGATGCCCAGAATCCTAGTGTTGCAAGTAATATGCGCCTAATGGGTAGCAGTAGCAGTTTTTAAGATTCACATAAAGCAATCCCTTTTGAGAATTTTTAAAACATATGCTTATTGAGTATTTTTATATTGCAAACTGAGGTGCCTGCTGACTGTATGTGCCTTGAAACAATTGATTTTCAAAAGCAAATCCAAACAGATTACTCTAAAATACAAAAACTGAAATATAAAAAAAAAGAAGTAAACATGACAAGAAGCAATACTTAAGTCTTTTGGTAATCTAACTTCCACATCAATCCCCCAATCTCTCGTGATGTATAATTTGGTGAGTTTTTGACAAAAAACAATAAATATATAATATATTTTAGCAAGCACAAGAGAAAGAAAATATGCAAGTAATTTTTTCCCAATTAAAATATTAAGCATTTGGAAAAGGAAGTATACCATTGTGAAAACATGAAGCAATAAAGGGTATGTCTACAACTCAATGGAACAAACAAAAGATTATGTTAAAATCACATTAGAATAGATAAAATTCAACTAATAATGACCTTTTGTATAAGGAAGAAAAAACCTAAGGCCAACTAACTGATTCTAAACTGAACTAGGAGCACCTAACATAAACCCTAGAGAACCACAAAGAAAAAATATAGGTAAAAGTTTTAAAACCCTAGAAAATTTGTGGCTATATAGCAAATCCAAATATAAACATCAAGCACAGGTACACGCACATTTAAAATGCACACAAGCATAAGTTGTGTCTATATGTATATATAAGAAGAGAGAGAGACTCAAGAGACAAGGACAGGGATAGGGACAAGGAGGATTCCTGCTCACCTTCTCGTGATCAACCGATTCAAACTAAGGAGTGGCCTTAGGCGGCGGGGAAGGCAAGTTGGCCAGACCACCCCTCCCAGAAGGGAGTGGTCTCCCTTGTCTTCTCGACGCTTCTACTCTTACCATCTCTCTTGCGAGGATGAACCGTCAAATTAGGGGAGTGTCAACTAGAAGAATGAATCTTTCTTCCTTTTCATTTGTCTATAAGAACTTTTCGAGCTCGCAAATAAATCTCCTCAAATTGTAATGGGCTAGAAGCCTAGAAAATCCTGAACCCCTGTCCGAATCTAGCCGAGTCAAAACTAGATCCAAGAAAAAATTGAATTTGGTATTTCCACTGGTACTAAAAGGAAAATAGAGAGGCTAACCAACTTAAAATGCCATCAAAGAGGGAGAAGAAGGCATTGACGCCTGTAAGAGGAGAAGACATCTACAATCAATGGTCATGGATTGAGGGCTTCAGCTGCTACTTGTGCTATCAAGAGCATGAAGCTGGAGTGCGAAAGACTGAGAAATAGAAATGAAGTAGCGGTGAGAGAACTCTAGCTAGGGTTTCAACTTTTATTAAGAATAAATCAAAAAAAAAGTAAATTAAAGTTATTTTAAAATATTTTTAAAAAATTAATAAAAAGGGCAGTTTAAACCGCCATTTTATCAATAAACCGCCGTAATTTTGTATAGTATAAAACGGCGGTTATACAAAGCATCGTAATAACTACCGCAATACATGTCAATTACGACGGTTAATGATAACCGCTGTAATAAAATCGCCGCAATTCACGCATTTTTTTTGTAGTGCTAGCTTCACTTTGGGTTGCTATTCTATAGTATGATGCAAAGTTTACCAATTTTTTCTCATCATATTCCCCATCTGTCATTGATGAGACTACATGAGCCACGAGGTTCAGCAGGGTTGGTTCTGTCACGTCCTACCCTTAACAGTCTGGTAAGGCATGATAGTGGGGCAGCAGCTGACATATCACTGTACTTCTAACACAGTAGCACATCGGCTATTGTAACCCAACATTACTCCTTTACCATCAAACTATTTTACCAATTCTATTCGGCATACATTTACAACTATTTGAAATAGTATACGTGCTCACCTTAAACTAATTTAACTGTGCTGTCCCAACCTTCATTATGTATAGTATAACACTGCTATCCAAGCTAATTCTTGCATAGGAAAATTGGGGAATGAGACATTTGTCCCAGTGAATGGCACACTGTCTAATCTTAGTAAAAACAATCAAGTTTTGATCATAGACTAGTTAAACATACTTTTTCATAAAATTCCATAATCATATCATAGCAAATAAACTCAAATCAGGAGAAGCACATCTGTATTAGAAAATCATGTTTGCATAATAATCATCAAATCAGGATGTTAGTCCATGTATCTTAAAGAAATTAGGAAACATAGAAAATTTGAGACCATAAGAATTATGGTGCATATATCATGTGTGTGGTTAGGTAGGATGTGCGCTCCGATAATGGTGCGTTTTTGGGGGTAGTAAATTATAAAGATCATAAAAAAAATTAATATAATATGTTGGGCACTACTACACTATGTAAGCTACACCGTGAGAATGCTGTCATCCCCTGGCTAAACTAACGCATCTACGATGTCTATAATACTCTGGAATCCTTTATGGATTCAAATCCATATCAAAGCCTCACATCTAGGTGTTACGTATTGTCATCCCTAGTGTAAACTGTATCATATAATATCATGCATGTAGGACTACCACTAGTCCCGGGTGGTGCCCGACATTCAACTCTAGTGCTAAAACACAAAACATCATGAAACCATCAAACCAAGCATATAACAGAAATCAAAACATAGCTGATCATTTCCCATTTCTTAATATCAACGTACAAGTGATTTTAGAAATAGTTATCATTGGTTATAAAACACATTTAGAAAAATAACTAAGATTAGGAATATGCCACTCACCTATGTTGGTACTGTGTCATATCAAGATCAGTCCTGTTGTGTCACTGCCTGGCTAATACATATCTTCTAAAATAAAGCCATGCAATAGTTAATGACATGCCCTAAATGTGAATGAATAAATGAGTAAATGAATGCATGTGTTTTTCAAATTGTAGTATCTCCCACATATATGGTCTGAAAATTCTAAGAATATTAATACGTAGCGGTTATCCACCTAGGTGTGTTAAGGTATGCTCATGTTCAAGAAAGGAGCTATAGTAATTTTATTATGAAAAGTAATCTTCCTGCTACTAAAATCTTAAAACTTCTAACATATTGTACAGTAAAATACTAATATCTGAAACTACAAAACTTGGAATGACCTAATTCAAAAAGGTTTTAAACCCAACTTAATAGCTACACTTTTCATGTTTTTGGGCTTAATCTAATTCTACCTACTAGAAGTTTAAAACTGGCCCTTAATTTGGACTGTAGCATAAAAACCCTTATTGGACCTTTACTTGGTTTTTAGGCAATAACTTGAGCTATACAATTCAAATTGATGACATTCAAAATGGGGTTGTAAAGCTATTTAAAACTTTCACAAATTTGATATTTTGACCTACACCTAATTTTTGAATAGAGGGAGGCCAAATCCAGCCCACCAATGAGTCATGGCTATCACTTGTCTTACAATTGACAAATTTGGGCTTATTTTAGTGAAATGCTTATAACTTAAGCTAGAATGATTAGGTTAGATTGATTCCAAAAGTGGTGCTTCGCTAACTTGAAGGTCTACAGTTTGTATGTCTTGACTCCAGCCTAATTCAAATTGGAAAATGTCTAGAATTGACCAGACATCAGACCACACTTTCCAACTTATGGCTCATTGTCATCCTAGTTGAATTTTGATGGTGTAACTCAAGTTCGAGCTATAATTTGAGGTCCCCTTTAATTTAGCGTCTCAAGTTGGCTTGTATGCTTCCTAAGTCACTCATTAAATCTTGAATTTAACTTTTACTAGTCCTAAGAAATTTGGCAAAAGTAGAGTTCATGCTGCAAAAAGTTTGCTCACCACAAACCCTTTCTTAGTTTTTCTTTCTTTCTTATTTTGAATTTATCACTCAAAGCCTTATGTTAGTTTTAGCTTCCTCCCCTTAGGTTGAAATACACCTCTCTATTCTCCTCTTGTTTCAGTTTATTAATCATAGTAAAATTTTACCACAAATTTCATGGAAAATACACTAACATATGCAACATAGTAATTTTTCGGCTCTATATACATACAATTCCATGGGAAAGACTTAGGAGAGCCTTCCCCTAAGTTCAACCACCTCAATTTATAGCACCTCAACCCTCTTAATTCCTATGTAATTTCATATTCCTACTAGTTAAGGCAAAGGAAGTAGAATTTCTACACAAGTTTTCACTTGATTTTTAAGGTAGCAAATTAAATTTTTAGCCTAAGGAGGTTTGGGCATGGCTGCAAGTTCAACTTCCTTTCATGTTTAAAATTAAGTTATGGTGCAGTTTTATGCATGAAGACGTGATGAGCAAAGCTAGTTTATCATGAAATTAGAGAAAAATTAAATTAGAAATCAAAATACATGGACATACCTTCCTATTCTAAGGCTTTCTGTCACGTCCCTCCTTTGCCTAAGAAGTGTGAGAATGGGGCAACAACCGCCTACAATCGAGTTTAAAATTCGGTAGCATGACGATTGTTGTAACCCCTATCTGAAAACCCGTCAATGATACTTGTCACCTGTATAAGGACATATGTACATATGTACATGCCTCTAGAATGCATAATTCTATTCAAATAGTGAACCATAAAAACATTCACATAATTTCCAACCATGCATTCCTAAACTTGCTCTAACTAGCTAGTAAAATATATACATACATCACCACTATATCAAATTTAAAGTATAATACCTCTCCTCTCATGCTAATCTCTAAAGTCAGTTATAGAGTACATAATTTATAACTCATTAACCTATATAAGATAATCCTGTTGGCCCAACCACCAACTAAAGTGTAGTGATGTCTTGGTGGTGGTGCAGGAAAATCAAACTGGAATTGTCAAAATATAAAAAGTATGAGAACACGAGTTCCCAGTGAATGACATACAATCTAAACTTAGCGAAAATAGAGTGGTTTATAATAATACTATGCATAAAACACCTTTAGTAATTTAGTTACTCATGAAAAACAAAGATAGAAATGTAACAAAAATTTATCTCATCTCATTGTATAGAAAACTATCTATAAAGCAATGATAGAACAACATAGAAGAGATAAACTTATTCATGACAACTATTTTCCTTTAGTTCTTTGATATATCATAGAAACAAGTCCACAAGAAATTTAGCAGGCGTGGAAATCATGAATCATGTCGTGTCACATATAACTCTGATCAGGTGTGCACAACCGACAATATCTAAGGGCAGTAAAATCATGAAAATATAAAAATCTACAAAATATGTCGGACGCTACTACACTATGTAGCTTGCAACCATGGGTCGCTATTCCAGGCCAACTAACACAGCCTATGGTGTCTGAGGCCCCTTGGGTCCAAAAAGATAGCACCAATATCGTAGAACAACCACCTGTCCTAGATGACTACCCGACATTCTAGTATAAGTGACAAAGCACCAAAACATCAAAAACATCATAAAATCTCAAATGTACTGAAATTAGAATATAAGCACTCTATTTCCATGTTTTGATATCAAACATACATATGGAGTTTGCATAACATTTCAATTTTATTATAAAACATATAATTTGTTTAGAAAAACTAAGGCTAGAGAGTATGTCACTCACCATCTTTGTAGCTTAGGGGTGCTCAGTCTGGTCACCTTGTACTGAGTCAGAATCAACCTTATCATGAGTGCCCACAAATGCAAGTGTGTGGAATGTGAATACAATGCCATGGATGCATGAGTAATGCATGCAAATGCAAAATGATGGGGATTATATTACCAAAACCTATATTATCTTTTAATTCTTTATATTTTCCTTTGTCTCATTCCTTTGCATTGCCATATCTTATGCTTCCCTCCTTCCTTAGGTTAGTTTATAATAAATTTCAGCTTGCTCAATGTTGCTTTTAAAGGCTCTTAAATACATTTTCCTAAGTTTCTCAAGCGAAGATATTATACCTATTAGTACCTAAGAGGTTTCTAAGTTATGCTTTCATTTATTTTCTATTGTCTTACCATTTTAGCACTCTTCTTTGGTGCCTTCTTTGGCCTTTCTTAGACTTTTGTTTGGTGTCCATTTTGAAGGGCATAAAACTTTCCCAAAATTAGTCTCTAAATTTCTAACATTTACCCACAACCTTTCTCATATATTTCATATTACCCATAATTGAATTTTGTTAAGTTTCAAGTTAAGTTGGATTAATGTCTTCTACCTTCTTTATTGGTTTCAACAACTTGATAAGCTATTTATTAGCCTTGGTTTCAAGCTTCATTAAGTCCCTTAATGTCTCAATCAAAACACTTTTGATTGCTGAAATTTATTGCAGAAATATTCTTCTTCTAATCACCGTGATTCTCTAATGAGTTTCACTTAGACTTAGTACTAATTTGGCTTCTAATCCTCTCCTCTCTTCATGCTAATCTCTCCCTCTGGCTAGCCACTCATTTAGCTTGCATTTAACCCCAATTATGCCCTAATTTCGTGGCCTTATATACACATACATTGTATAAAAATTTTCTGCACTTCCCCTTTTACTACATTCTTGTATTCTTATCACCATTTGTCTAGGTTTTGATATTTTCTTTGCATTTCCTTTTCCATGGAGCTAACCCACTTCCTAATACTCCAATTAGCATCAAAATTGAACCAAAATTAATCCTTTTTCTTGGCCTAAGTGGCTCATCCATCCCCTATTTTTCTGCAAACCTGAAACTAGTTTTCTTGTGTTTTTCAATTTGTTTTTTTCAAAATTTCTTACTATTTTCCTTCCTTTCCTAAATCCCACGTGAGTTCCCTCTATTCTTGTCCTGTTTTCAAGCTTATATCCAGCATAAAACTCTAATATAAATGCATGGAAACATCAAAATATTCAAGCAAACATGGTTTCTATACATTTCTCTCAAATTTTCAACAAGTGGGGGTTTGTTCTCTCTCTACAATTTCAGCTCCCCCATGAATTTCAGCAGTCTAATCTCTTCAAGAATCTTGTTTTTGTCTAGCAAATGAGATGGAATAGAGGTATAGCATAAAAATCTACAACAAATTTTACATACAAATAATTTTTTCTAGAATTTTTGCAAATTTTCTTAACCTTGTTTTTCTTGATTTTCTTCTCCCTTTCTTTTTCTCCTCTCCCTTGGTGCTTTCTCTCTCTACCTTGCACGAAAATGGCTGTTTCTAGAGGCTTTCAAAGAATTGTAGATGCATTTGGTCGACCTAACTTTAGCCTATTTACAAAAAGGTCCCTTAACTTTCACTTATTTACATTTTGACCCCAAAACCTCTAAAATTTTCCAATTAGCCCCAAAATTTTTAGGAAATCCCTATTAGGACTCTATTAATATAATCTTCCAATAAAATCAAATGTCACTACATACATGTATTTTTAAAAGTTTATTTTTAATTCATTAAATGTTCCATAATTCCTTAATTACATTCAATTTCTTTCTTTCTTTCTCTTTCCTTTTCTTTCTTTTCTATTTTTTTTTCTTATTTAGTTTCAAAATAACTTTCTAATCTTTCTAATCCTCTCATTAGGCCCTTTTAATACCCTAATTTCCTCTTCTAAAATTTTGGCATAAAATTGCGAAGTAGGCCCCCGAACTTGTAATTAATTATGTTTTGACCCCTTAAATCCTAGAAAGCTTAGGAAGGCTTAAAACAATATAATCATCCCAAATTTAAGACCTAAAGTAGGCTAAAATACCATATAATTTTCATAATTTTATTCCTTCAAATACTTGAAGTATTTATTTATTTATTTATTTTTAATCAAATAGCTTATATTAGGGTTTTTCATGCCAAAAGAGTTCTTTTTCTTCTAATTTGTTTTTTTTTTCATTGAAATTCCATATTTCCATGGTTTCTATCATTCTTCTAAGCTTTCTTAAGGTTACAAACAAGCAATTAAAATTTTAAATTTTTTCTAAGATTTTTTTCTTCAAAAGGATGCATATATGAAACTTAATGCATGAAATGCATCAAAAGCAAAAATTAATGCAATGCATGTTTTAAATATTGAAGTTGTGCATTCCAAACTTGGTTTGGAATGCCACACTTTCCTTGCTTTCTTGCCTTCTCTTCTTCCTTTTTTTCCTCTTTCTATCTCTCTTTTCCTACTGTTTCATGCAGAAACTAGATTCTTCAAGGGGTTATACACCCTGTAAGTTGGTAGAGAAATGAGGCAAATGAAACCCCCATGTAGCCCTCTCCTTTTTCCTTGTTCACCTTTTTTTTTCTTTTACTTCTAGTCCGTTAGCCTCAATATTTGACTATTCTTTTCTTTGGTTTCCTCTCTCTTTGTGTGGTCTACGAAATGGTTTTGTGTGTGTGTGTGTGTGTCTTATATACTGTGTAGATGGGCCAAGGAACCGACCTTAACTTTTAAAAATTGCATCTTGGCTTCCAAATTTTTGTTATTTGCATTTTGACTCTAAAATTTTTAAAGTATATCAATCAGTCCCAAATTTTTTTTAGGAAATCCGTATCAAGTCCCAAGTAACAGGATCCTCCAATAAAATTGAATGTATCTACACGCATATATTTCTACATATTTCTTTTCTAATTCACTAAATATCATTAATTCTCTAATTATTTCTTTTATTTCCTTTTTTCCCTACAAAAGCTTCTCATTTCTTTTCTCTTTCTTTTTTTCTTTCTAACTTGTTTTTCAAAATTCTTTCCTAGGTTATCCTAATTTCTTAATTAAACCTTTTAATACTTAAATTCCTTCTCTTAAGAAATTAAATAATTTCCTACAACTACACCTAACATAATCTTGTCTACATGCATATATTTCTACATATTTCTTTTCTAATTCACTAAATATCATTAATTCTCTAATTATTTATTTTATTTCCTTTTTTTCCCTACAAAAGCTTCTCATTTCTTTTCTCTTTTTTTTTCAACTTGGTTTTCAAAATTCTTTCCTAGGTGTTCCTAATCTCTTAATTAAACCTTTTTAATACTTAAATTCCTTCCTTTAAGAAATTAAATAATTTCCTACAACTTCACCTAACATAATCTTGAAATTACATCAAAAGACTAGCAAGCATACTTGCAAAGGCAAGCTAGGGAATTCCTTGGGTTGAAATGCTACATTAATATCTCAATTTCCTTCTCTAAAATTAGGAATAAAGAATTAAATTCCAAAGGAAAAATATTTCTCTTTCAAGTCTTAAGCAAATGTCTACAATTAAACATAGTTTGTTCAAGTAATGCATCCCAAATTCATTTGGGGTGTTATAGGTTACACCCTTATTTCTAGGCTTTGGCTCCTCACATGGGGACATTAATTATGCTTAGGTTGTGGTAGTTGTTGTTCTCTTGAGTCAAGTGGAGTTTCGAAAGAGGTTTTTAGGGGAATAAACAAGATGTCCAAGACAGTAGGATCTTATGGTAGTGGCTTTAGTTCTTTTAAGGGATCTTCATTTCTTGGCCACGAACAAGTTATTCAAGTGGATCTTAGGCTAGGTAGCCTTTAGTGAGTGTCACTATACTACGGAGTAGGCTACGACAAGGGCTGGATGGGTTGGAGTGGGTTTAGACAGACAAGTCAACCCATGTCCTCTTGCCTTACTTGTGGTGGCATGCATGCCGGACATTGTCGTTGGGAATCTAGAGCTTATTTTAAATGTGGCCGACAAAGTCATTTAAATATAAATTGTCCACAGCTTTGGGGGCGAAGGCCTACTCAATCAGTTGGATTAGCTCAACCTCATCAAATGGAGGATGTTAAGGAGCCATTAGGTCCTCAAGGTAGAGGTTTGGTTACTTGAGTTGGAGGCTAGACCGAAGAGGTCTACTCACGTGTATGCTTTGACTTGGCAAGATGCACAAGCATCTAACATGGTGGTGGCAGGTATAATATCAGTGTGTTCATTTGAGGCTTATGCCTATTTGACTCGAGATACATTCATTCATATGTGTCTCCATGTGTCTTTGCATAATTTACCAAGCTGCCAAAGTGCTCATCATGCATTTTATATGGCTACCTTGGTTGGGGAATCTCTTGTGACTTATGTATTAAATCGGGCTTGATTAATGTCAAAAGTAAGGATTTCTCCATCAACTTGATTATTCTAGATTTGATAGAACTTGAAGTGATATTAGGGATGGATTGCCTAGCTTCTTGCTATGCTACACCTAATTGCCATCTAAAAACTGTGAACTTTAATGTGCCTGATGAGACACTACTATTGTTACAAAGTTATTGTAATATGTCTCCAATCATGTAATATTATTCTTGAGGCCTCAATGAATACTTAGCAGAGGATGTCAAGGATTTCTAACTATGGTTAGGGATACTTGGGACAAAGAACTTGGTCTAGAACATGTGCCTATTGTCAAAGAGTTTCTTGACGTCTTTCTTGAGGAGTTACTGGGTATTCTTTTCAAGTGGTAGATTGAGTTTTGCATTGATTTATTTCTTGGCACTTAACTTATATTGGTACCTTCCAACTGCATGCTGCTCATAGAACTCAAGGGATTGAAGGAACAATTACAAGATCCATCAAAGAAGGGTTTTATTAGGCCTGACAGTTCTCTATGGGGTACTCTTCTATTTTTTTTTTGATGAAAAAGGCTGGGACAATGCGATTGTGTATGGATTATAGATAGCTTAACAAGGTAATAGTGCACAACAAGTAATTGTTGCTAAGAATTGATGACCTATTTGATCAGTTACATGGAAATAGTTGTTTCTCCAAGATTGATCTAAGCTTGGGTTATCATCAATTAAGGATTAGATAAGAAGATTATAACATCCTAAACCCAGAACCAACACCGAAGACTTCCTTATTTTCATCTCCTATATCACTGTACATGACAATTTATATTTATATTTTTTAGACATGTTAGTTTAATTATTTATTTTTCAATATTATTTATTTTCTAGTTAAATAGGTTTCCAAATGTTAGATGGGGTCTAAGTTAGATATAACAGGGGTTTAGTGCATGGCATTTTGTTGTGTCTCTCCCAATGCAGTAAAGTGTCAAGCACTACCCCATTGTCATGCCTCACCTAGTCAGTCCAGGGTGGGTGTGACAATTTAATTGGTATTAGAGCAGAGGTTTTAGGTCAATAGGTTAAGAATACAAGAGAGTACTGGAGTCTAGTTTCATAAAGGGCAAGTGCATAAGCATTTGCATTCTAAAGTTACATGTTATGAACATTGTAAGAACATGGTTGATACTAGAAGAAGCATGGGTAGGCAGGGAAGAGGAGGGAGAGAAAGCCGACCTCCAAGGGATTCATCTAACATGGCATCATCTACCCTAATGGAGGCAAATCTCCCGTAAGTGCATGTTAGCCTAACTAGAGACCCACCTCCTCAAGAGACTATGCCTCAGGCACCAGTACCACTAGCACCCCTAGCCAACTTAGTATCCCCAAAGATTAGTTGTTATTATTGCTCAAGCAGTAGGTGCAACTATGGCATCTAACTTAGTTGCCTAGAGAGTTGGACTCGAGGGAGGTCATTGTCCAGATATGTATCAATTTTCAAATAACTGAATTTCAAGGACAAAATTCTTTTAAAGGGTTATTGTAACATTCCAAACCTAGAACCAACCCTAGCAACTTCCTTGTTTTCATCTCTTCGTATCATTGTACATGATAGTTTATATTTATATTTTTCAAACATGTCAGTTTAATTATTTACTTTTTAGTATTATTTATTTTCGAGTTAACATATGTTTCCAGATGTTAGCTAGGGTTTGAGTTAGACATGATAGGGTTTTAGTACATGGCATTCTATTTTGTCTCTTTGTCCCAGCATAGTAGTTCCACTATCATGTCTTGCTTGGTTAGTCAAGGATGGGGTGTGACAAAGATATTGCTAAGACTATCTTTCAGACTTTGTATGGTCATTATGAATTCATAGTAATATTTTTTGGTTTGACTAATGCTCCAGCTGCATTTATAGACTTGATGAATCGAGTATTCAAGGCTTTCTTGGACCGCTTTGTGATCATATTCATCAATGACACCATAGTGTATTTGAGGAGTAAAGAAGAGTACGAATTACACTTAAGAGAGGTCTTGCAAACTTTGAGGGAGCATTGACTTTATGCCAAGTTTTCTAAATGTGAATTTTAGCTCAATAGTGTGGTCTTTCTTGGACACGTGATTACTAATAAGGGGGTTATGGTTGACTCTAAGAAGGTTGAGGTCATGCAATTGTGGCCACTATTGGCCATTGTAATGAAGTTTGAAGCTTTTGGGGGCTAGCAAGTTATTACATGCACTTTGTTCAAGATTTCTCTAAGATAGCTGCATCTTTGAACAAGTTAACTCAAAAGACAATGAAATTCCAATGGTTCAATGCATGCAAGAGGAGCTTCCAAAAGCTTAAGAATTGTTTGACTTGGAAACCTATTCTAGTCCTACTTGATGGAATGATAAAACACCCAATTGAATTTAATAAAAACTTGATTACAGGTGTTCTTTTTTGTAGAAAACTAATCCTACTAAACCTCCTATGAGATAATTTCTAATAAAAAGGCAATTACTAATTAATAAGATAAATACTACTCCAAGGATAATTACAAATAATTTAAAATTATCTTCAACACCCTCCCTTGAATTAATATCTACAGAAATCAGTTTAGACAAATATCTAGACAAATATCTTTAGATGAATCACCCTAAGCTTTGACCGAAGTTTCACAAACACATCTTATTTAAGGGATTTGATCATGATATCTACAACTTTTTCACCATTTGGACAAAACACAAGTTTAATCCCACCACTATGGCACTGGTCTCACAAAAAATTGATATATAACATTGATGTGCTTACTTTGTCAATATAACAATGGATTCTTGAAAATCTTGATTGCTGAAGCATTATCACAAAAGATTGTGGTTGGTCTCGCTTGCTTGTTCAGAAGCATTTCCAATAACCTCCTCAATTAGGTAGCTTGACAGGAACATGTTATTGTAACAACATACTCTGCCCCAATAAAAGATAAAGTAGCTATCTTTTGTTGCTTGGATGACCAAGAGATAGCTTCAAAGCACATTATGAATACAAAACTAGATGTATTATTTCTGTCACAATATCTCCAACATAATCACTAACTGAGAAGCCAAGGATCAAGTCTTCATTATCTTCTTTCTAATAAGGGATTCCAAAGTCAATTATACTTTTCATGTAACATAGAATCCTTTTGATAGCTAAGAGATGATTTTCAGTTGGATTCTCCATTTACTAGCTTATCTATCTGGCATTGTATATGTTATCAGTTCTTGTTGCAATTAGGTACAATAAACATTCAACCATCTGCTTGTAGAGTATGGGATTCTCTTTTCCCCTCCATCATCCCTTTTTAACTTAAGACCAAATTCAGTAAGTGTACTAACGGGATTAGAATTCTTCATCTAAAACCTATCCAAAATTTTAAGGACATATTTTCTTTGTAAAATAAAAATTCTAAGTGATGATTATATAACCTCAATGCCTAGAAAGCAAATACATCAAATCCAGGTTTGACATTTCAAATTCTAACATCATATTTTTCTTGAATGCATCAAGCATACCTTTGTCATTTCTGATGTAGGTGAGATCATTCACATATAAGCATACCACCAGCATACTTCCATTAGCATGAGTCTTAGTGAAGAGAGTATATTCACGAGCGCATTTCTAGAAACCCTCTCGACCAAAATTTGATTTCATAAACCCATTTGACTTTAATGGCATTCTGTCCTAGAAAGTCCACAAAGTCCTAAGTGTTGTTACTCTCAATGGCCTTATCTCCTCATCCATTACTCTCTACTATTTTGGATCCTTAATTGCTTCTTCAAATTTAACAAAATCACAATCTGCAATTAGGCCAAATTGAGAAATTTCATCATTGTCAAATAACCCTAACTATTTACATAGTCTTACATCCAATTGACTTTTTTTTAGCGCATTTTTTATGCTCTTATGTAGAATTAATTTGAATGGAGTGTTTGCCAGAAGTTTGAGATTGCTAAGATTTGTATGAACCTCAAATTTTATCATCGGTCTCATTGAAAGTTATCTACATAGGTTGCCGCCTAGAATTATCATCACTCTAATTCCACGTACTCCCCTTATCAAAGATAATGTCCCTATTGATCACAACCTTCTCTATAGTAGATTATAAAACTTATAAGCCTTGGAGACTTCACTTATCCTTCAGAAGATGCACTTCTCACTTTTGTTATCCAATTTTTTTACTTTTTGACCAGGAACATATGCCTATGTGATGCACCCAAAGATTCTAAAGTGGTGTACAAATGGCTTCTCAGAAAAGAAAGGTAGGGCTCTTGTTCAGCACATGAACACTTCAGTTGACTACTTCGTGCCGAAAGGTTTTCGAGATCTTTTTTTTTTGGCAAGCATGCTACAAATCATGTTAAGAATGGTTTTATTCTTCCTTTCTGAGACTATATTCTATTGAGGTGAATAAGCTATGGTAAGCTCCCTCTAGATGCCTTGGTTGACACAAAAGGCATCAAACTCCTAGGAATAGTACTCTCCATCTTAGCAAGTTCTGAGAGTTTTGATAAATCTCCTTGTCTAATTCTCCAATTATGCCTTGAAGCTTTTGAATATCCCAAAAGCTTTTGACTTTGCCTGTAAGAAATAAACCCAAGTTTTTCAAGAATAATTATTGGTAAAAGTAATGAAATAATAGTTACCACCATTAGAAGTTGGAGTAATTGGGCCATAAATGTTAGAATGATTCAATTCAAGCACTTTCTTTGCCTTCCCCGACTTTCCTTGAGGAAACTACAAACGAGTTGTTTGCTAATTGCACAATCTTCACAAACTTGTGAAAAAGAAACAATCCAAGAAAGACCTCTCACCATGTTTTTGAATTAGAGATTCTCAATCCTCCAAAGTTCAGGTGTCTATATCAATAGTGCCAAAGCCATGAAGGATTCTTAATTTTGGGCAAGAAACAAGATGGAGCATGCTGAAGATTTAATGGAAATAACCTATTTGTGTTCATCTAGATGACATAATGGTTGCTTTTTTAGGATTGTATATCTCATAAATCTTTTTCTGGATGGTTATTACTTAACCATTTTCTTATTGTTGTCCAACGCTCTTTGGAACATAAAAGATGTTGGAGATGGTTTCTGCAAAACCATTCTTGTTGCAAATGTTAAGTCACCTTTTTCTAGTACTTCAACTCTAGAGCTATCACCAAAACAAATGGTTGAGTGAAAACTTTTATTTAAGTTTAAAAAGAGTGACTTAGTTTTGCACATGTGATTGTTGTATCCCATGTTCACAAACCAAACATTTGACTTGGATGGATTTGTAAAATAGTCCCAATATCATGCTATTATTCTTACTATTCTGCAAAATTTGTTCTCTTTCTTCTTTCTTGGTTGTTTGGTAGTTGGGTATAACAGTCATAACTGTAGTAGCCAACATTGTGACATTTATAGCATTTGATCCTAGATTTGTTATGTCATCCTTTATCCTTTTCTCCCTCTACTTGTACCTCTCCCTCTCCCTCTACCTTGACCTCTTCCTTTAGAATTCGAGGATCAAGTAGAAGTATAGGTCTCTAGGGCTTGTTTCTCCTTACTTGAATTGCAATTCAACTTTTGCTCGTGTACCAAGAGAGAGCTTTATAGTTCATCAATTGAAAGTATATTAAGATCTTTAGATTCTTCAAGGGAATAGACAACAAAATCATACATCAGTGTTAGGGAGTGTAGGATCTTTCAACAATGGTGATGTCATCCATCTTTTCCCCTTGAAACTACATTTTGTTGACAATCTTTATGGTTCGGGAAAAGTAGCTCGTGATGGACTTACCGTCTTTCATCTTGAGAATCTCAAAGTCTCATCCCAAGACCTAAAGTTGTTCACACTTCACCCTTGATGAGCCTTGATATTTATTTTTCATGGAGTCTCATATGTCTTTCGAGTCTCCTTGTTGAGAATGGTCTCCAAGATCATTGCATCTATCACTTGGAAGAGCTAGTTTTTGACTTTTAGGTCTTTCAGCTTTAAACCCTTCAATTCTGCTTCCAAATGGCTGTTAACACTGTTGGAGTTAATGGTTTGACCCCACCTTTGGTTTTGGTTGAAGGTTCTGCAATACCTTCACTGACCACTTGCTAATATTCTTTGGATCTCAAGAAATTCTCCATCAACATGCTCCAGTGGTTATAATGGCCATCAAATCAAGGAATGGCAAGTTGTACAAATTTGTTAAAGGCCATTGGAAGCCTTTTGGGTCTTTCCTTGGGTGTTTTTGGTTGATTTAGTTTAATTTTGCGCATTTTGGATGCCGATTCAATTCTGCTGATTCAACTCTAATCGGTTTGATTTGACTAGTTCATGTAGTTTGGTTCAGTTCGGTTCAGTTTAGGAGGGCTAATTCAATTTTGTCTGACCAATTTGGTTCAGCGGTTCAGGTTGTCTTTTGAGTCAAATCCAGAGTAGTTGGGTCAAACTGATCAAGTATAGTCAGATTTTCTACTTTGGGCTACCTCTAAATCAACCGAATGGTTCTTTTTTTGACTACAACTCTGCTATGCTTTTAGATCTAAAGCTCGATGGCAGCTATTAGATTAGATTTCTGTTGGATTTGTATATTGGCTTCTAAAAGTGGGTTTGCAAATTTGCAAGGAAGGTTTGTAGATTAGATTTGTAGATTTGCACAATCTACGACAAATTTAGCATGATCTATGCCAAATTCAAGTTGAATGGTTTCTAGTTTCTAGTTCAAGATTTTGCTTGCATCAAGTCTAGAGAACAGATTAGTCGGCCCTTTTTATTTTTATGATTTTTCTTTGTTTATCAAAGTCAGCGTAATAGCTATTTTGCAACTGTTGTGAGTACATCACTAGTGAAGAGGAACGACAGCTTGAGGCTCTTAGTGCTAGAAGCACTAGGGGGACTAGGGTTTTTTGCTGTAAATGATGATTAATAGTACAGTATTTGCACTTGGTCCCTTAATTATTTTGCTTTGACAAATTAGTCCCAGAACGTTTTAGCTTTCACAATCATCCCTGAAAACTATTCAAGTTCATGCTCCTAGAACTTCTGATTTCTTCATCTAGGCCCTTTCATAGAAAGGACTTAAATTTCTAACCTTAGAACCCTCAATTACTTCACTTAGGTTCTTATTACGGAAGGATACCACTAATGAAATGGTAAAAAATAGTCAATTGAATTCAATAAAAACTTGATTACAAGTGTCCATATTTATAGAAAATTTAATCCTACTAAATCTCCTATGAGCTAATTCCTAATAAAAAGATAATTACTAATTAATACGATAAATACTACTCTAAGGATAATTATAAATAATTTAAAATTATATTCAACAATACCTTTAGGTTCTCGTAGATTCATAGTTTATTATGATACTCCCTATATAGGATTAGGGTGTATATTGATACAACATGATCATATGGTAACATATGTCTCTAGGCAACATAAGAAGTATAAGTAGAACTACCCTACCAATGACTTAAAATTGGCCATAGTTGTATTTAGGTATGTAAATGGGTCGGATTCAAATCAAATCAGGATAATCCAAATCTAAATTCGATTATCAATGTATATATTTGAATCCGACTCGAAATTCTATAGGATTTCTACTTGTTATTACCGAATCTAAATCTGTTAAAAATCCGAATAACAAATCCGATCTAAATAACAGTTAATAATAATTAAAATCAAATAACTAATAAGTAAAAGATATGTAAAATTAAATAAATTATAATTTATAAATGATAAAAATTTATGTAAGATTTATGTTTAATTATTTTGCTTTTATTAAAATATAAATAAAATTCAAAAATAAATTTTTACTTATGAATGATTAAGAAGAACTTTTGTTATATAATATATTACAAAAATGATGATAGGATTCCAGTACTTTATAAAATTATCAAGTTTTATTTATATTATAGTTAGAACTTAGAAAATTTTATAATCAATTATTCAAGCATTTCATGAAATTTCAAAAATAATTAATTATTAAATATAATACTTATTAGAAAAACTAAAATTAGAGAATGTAGAAGAATATTGTAGAATAGTTAAGAAAAAAAAATATATTATTATATTAAATAAAATGTCTCACAAATACAAATTAGTGCATTATTAATTATAATGTCATATATATTACATTATTTATAAAAGTATTTATTAATATATATAATTATTAATTAAATAAAAATATTATTAAAATATTCAGATTTGGATTTTTAATGGATCGGATTGCTTAATTCCATATCTGGTCCACTTATTTTGGATTACGGATATTTATAATCGGATTTAATCCATCAGACATTTTAATCAGTTAAAGAGCCTAAAATTTGGAATGGATTTGGATCGAATTCGGATTAAAATCCAACTCATTGACAACTGTCACGCCCCAACCCGGACGTGTGACCGGCACTAGGGCTGGCGTACCAACCCTAGTAAGCCTCTGACCCGAAACGAAGTAGGCAAACTATCTCCTCAGAAACCATCCATATAATTACAAATAACAAACCACGTTTGATTGTACATGGAGCGTCTAGAGTACAAAAAGTAAATATACAGAAAGTGGCCATACAATCGAATCAGTGTAGCGGCGACGAACTGACACTGGAGTTACTGTTGCCTATCAGAACTGGAATCTGGAAGGTCAGGGAAAAAGGAATGAGTATATAACTCAGTGAATGACAGTACTATCTAGACATACTGAACAGGAACTGAAATCATTCAAAACACACGTATCACTCCAGTAACAACACAGTTTGCAAAATTCACATTGCTTTAGTTAATATATGTAGTTTCATATGCACAGTCATAATCAGCGAATTAGAAATAAATCAGAGTATCAGAATATAACACATAACACATATCAGAATCAAAGCCATATATGGATCCAGGGCACTCCCCGCACACTATGACGGCTGACCGTACGGACCTAGGACACTCCCCGCACGCTACGGCGACTCATTGTCTACCAGCTGAGCCCCTGGCATCCCGTATCAGAGTCAGAGTCATAGGTGGATCAGGGCACTTCTCGTGCGACAGTGGCCAACTGCCCGATAGCAAAGCCCCTAGCATCCAGAATCAGAATCAGAATCAGAGTTACATATCACATATGTCGCATGGGATCCCGTGCTAGAACCAGAGCCAGAACCAGAATCACTTATCAGAATCAAAATCACATTTATCACATCCTTGGGCCTAGGGCACTCCCTGCACGCTACGATGGCCAACCGTACAGACCTAGGGCACTCCCCGCATGCTACGATGGCCAACCATCCGGTGGTTGAATCTCTGGCACCCCTGAGCAGAACCAGAGTTGGAACCAGAAAACCAGAATCACATACAAATCCATGACAGATTTACTTAATAATTAACACTCATATCACTAAGGCAAACATATATAAATGATTACATAAATAATTTCAAGCTTATCATAGTCTAAAATAGATAGATACATGCACTGAAAGTAATAACGTAGCTCAGAAATCAAAACACAGAAATTAACAAAAAACTGGAATGCAAACACATGTACAGAGAGTACTGTCACTCACCGGACACGTCAAACCTGGGTATTGAGTCTCAATGGATAGTTAGTGGTCGAAGCAGACCTCCTCTGGAGTATCTACAATCATCAAACCACGAGTTAGAACTGAAACTAAATTTACTCTTAAAAGACGCACTTATCGGAAGTGGCCCGGGACATTTCCCATGTTCGGGCTCCTGGCATGCATCTCGAGACACTCCTAACTCACCTTAAGACTCACATTATTCACAAAATTCAATGATCTACGTAATTATCCTCAAATTTACGAAACCTACCCCTTTGACCCTCAAACCGTAACGAACTAGCCTCTAAAACTCTTGAATCGGTCTAACCCAACTCGAAACTACCTCTAACTTATCTCAATCGGCCACAAACCCTAAAAATCGGATTCAAAAGGCCAAAAAATCCTAGGAACCACCCTAAACCGGCCAAAAACCTCTAAAAACTAAGCTAAACTAGGCTAAAAACCCTAATTCTAAGTGTTAGCACGCAAATCGAGGCTAGTTTACCTTGAACTGATCATCCAAACATCACTAAATTTCATAGTCAGCTAGGTTTCATCATGTTGAACCGGGAACCGGTTCAATTTTCCCAAGAATCGGCCTAAAAATTGGTGAACCGGACACCCGAAAGGAACCACACTAAACTGGCCGTTCACCTCGAACCAACCACCCAAAATTTTCTAAACTCACTTGGTTTGATAGGTATTTTCTTCCCAAACCTAGAACTGGTCCAACTTCCCAAATCTAAGTCCAGTTGACCGCTAAATCGGCCGGTCAAACATTGAACCGTTTCTAGCTGGTTCAGTCAACTCCAAAACCCTAATCCCCCAAATTCTAGATTAGTCAATCCCCTGTTATTCTCGATTAACCCTTATCCCTGATTTCTTATCCCCCTGGGATAACATAACCCGATTTCCCCTTCTGGGTCAACTCGGCCGAGTTGACCCACTCCCTTTCTCACTAAGCCAAGTCCCCAGCCCTTGCCTGGGCTGGCCCGCCGCTCAGCCCGCGGGCCTGCAACCCAACTGGGCCGAGCTTGGGCCCAATGGCCCGAGCCAACCCTGTTCGAGACTCGGACTCCTCCGAGTCCCGTCTTCCTCGCCCGGAAACCCAGGTGAACACTCGGTCTTTGCAACCCCCTAAATTTGAATGCCCAGAGCTCAAAGTCCAATCAAATTCATGTACCTTAATTAAATTGAAGTATTCTGAACCGAATCCCATGAATTCCGAGCTCCAACACAATTTTTTAATCGGAAAAAAAAATTTCACTCAATCACCCGGATTTTCCAAAGCTTTTCCGTTGGGTACCGTGCGGGTTCCGTGCTTGATGTCTCCCTTTTTCTCACTAATTCTCTCCATTCAAGATTCAAAGTTGCTTTTAAGCTGTTCTACTCCTATTGGACTAGATTGGCTTCTGGGTTCTTCTCCAACTTTTGGCCAGATTTTCTCTTTTTTTTTTTTTTTATATTCCGGTTATTACAATAACCTTAATTTTATTTGTACTAATGATTTGGAGGTACTACTTATATAGTGAGACATGTGAGATTTATACTTATTATAAGAGTCTGAAATGCATATTTGACGAGAAGGATTTAAATCTTGGATAGAGAATTTCTTTAAGTTAGCTTTTATTCCCTTTTAGAATCAATCCATTTTAATATTTGTAATTCAAGATATTCTAAAAAAAACTAAGGAAAGGTTATTTTGAAAATTTTGCTGCTGCAATGGAAATCCTAATTGGCTAGGACTTTGTAGCCAAATTTGCTAACTCATCAAACTCTACCACTTTAACTCTTTTATAAATTGCTTAATTTAAATTAAAATTTGACCATTTTTCAGCAATTTGAAATCCAAAAATTTTAACTTATATGACAGAAAAATAGACCAAAGTTAAGTAATTTTAAAAACAAAAACAAAATATAGCAATAAACTACATTATAAAATAATTCATGACTAGTACGAATCTTGTCAATGTCCTAACATGACAGATTTTACACCTTGGAATAGTTTTAAGTTATTGGAAATTATTTCTTGAGATTTGATGTGGTCAAATGTTTTTCAACACTTCTATCTGCCTCACCATTTATGGTTTTCTTATATGAAAGAATGTAATAGAAGATTAGGGTCCAAGAACTTTGAGAAAGACATGCAATTGGTCCAAGATCTTTTAGAAAGAGAAGCAGTTGGTTTGGGAAGATATTTTCTTTCTTTCTTTCTTTTTTTTTTTTTTTTTTGGAGGGGGGGGGGGGTGGGGGTTAACAGCAAGGGAAGATATTTTGGGTTTCAATTTTTATTATCTTTTATTTCTTACATTTGTTACATTTTATTCTACTAGTATTTAATAATTATTAAACATGGTGGACATTCATTAATGAGCACAAGGGATGAATATCTTTATTCTAAAAAGAGAAAGAAAGTGCACTAGCGTCCTTGTGCATAAATCTTTTGAATGGCAGATCCAAAATTTATTAATTAAAAAAGGAAAGAAAGAAAAGCAAAGGTTGATATCTAAAGGTCCGAAACAGTAAGACACTCGGAGTTCTTCCCCCACTCTGGTTGGACCATGATTAATAAACCAATTCTAAATTTGAGTTCTGCTTTGGAACTGCAGCAGCACTGTCAGCTTTAATTCATGGCTCCTTTTGGAGGTCTCAGTTTATGCTTTTGAACAGCACGTCACAAAATCTCCAACCATTGAAATCTAAACTACAATGTTTTATTGTGGAGAAAAATGTTGTACGTATTCTTAGCTGAGTTTCTTCCCTTCCTAGGATAAGAATGTGATAATTTGTAAACAAGAGGTGCGAGGGTAAAATTGTCTTATTAATAGGGAGGGATAAATACAGTTTCAGGAAATTAATAAGGAGAGAGATTATTCGTTTGTGTCTAAGCTATGTAATCAATGAATAGTAATAAAGAATAAATATCTTTTCTTAATAAGTTGGTTTAAACAAATGAAACGGAAGGTGGAAACTTAACTTGAGAAAAGACACACTAGTGAATTTGATGTTCTTCCTCAATAAAAGAAAGCATGTTAATATTATCCTGTGAATTATTTTAAATACATGAATAATTTGTTATATTAACGTACCATTGGAAATAATATTACTCCTGAAATTTAATTTAATATAACAATTCCTCATACACGTCATGTAATATGTTGTTTTTGTAGAGAAAATGGGAGGAGATCTCAAAGATTACTTGTTGCAAACGTTATACAAACTACCAGTAAAGGAAGAGCAGGAGACAATTCGATCTATTTGTTCCCTAGGCAAAAGCTCTACAAAAATATACACGTCATGTAATATGTTGTTTTTGAAGAGAAAATGGGAGGAGATCTCAAAGATTACTTGTTGCAAACGTTATACAAACTACCAGTAAAGGAAGACCAGGAGACAATTCTATCTATTTGTTCCCTAGGCAAAAACTCTACAAAAATAGGTGCTACTTTTTGAGTGATTTACAACATACACTCCCAATTTATTAGAATTCAGCACTTTGCACTCCAGGATGGTTTGGCCCTTTGCCTTGCTAGAGTCTTTAAAGTGCAAAATGTTAAATTTTAATAAATTGGGAGTGCATGTTACTAGTCACTCCACTTTTTTATTGATAAGGGGAGTATGGGGGCGGGGAATTAGGCCACTTAGCCAAAAGGGACATGCAACCGGCTCCTAGAAGAAGAGAGATATTGGCCGAAAGCTGTAGTTTGATGTTGCCCTGCATTCTTGGGTTCATGAAATCGGCAGCCAGCAGATCCACCAGTGCCATATAAATAAGGATTCCTGCAGAAGCAGAGTTGAAAGTGCCTTCTACGATGAGTGCAGTGGGGCTGTTCTCTTCGTATATGTTCGATATTCCCATCCCGATTCCAATTCCGGCCGGCGTGGTTAGGGCGAAGAAAATCACCATTGCCGTCACTTTTGCAGCTTTGAATTTGGCCTGCACACCCATTTCGCATATAAGTGAGATTGAACCTAAACTTAAAGTAATTTATAATAAGAACAGTGAAAGTGACAAGGGGTATGATGGAGGGCCAAAGACGGAGACCGACTTCAATATTCAGTGAAGACAACCAATTCTAAATATCCTTGGACTTTGAACTGGATGGTTCTTTCAAGTGTCGTCCATTGAACTCTTCTTAATTTGGACGAATGTGACGTGTCTTCTTTAGACTTCAGAGCAAAATGTGTTTCCCAACTCCGTCATACACACTTCATGACTAAACCTGGTACTTGGGACTCATAGCACAAGTCAATTAATCAAGCACCATATACAGTGGTGGGTAACAGTTTTTTGTGTTTAACAAGAGGATTCCTTCTTCTCCTCCACATTGTGATTGTTTTTGCTGTTGGCGGCTCTTTCTCATTAGTTTTCAAATTTCTATCCTCCAGATGAAATTTTGTCATCTGGAGTTTTCTAATGTATAGATTCCAACACATGATTGAAGGATTGATCAGGGGGGCTACCCTTTACGCAGTAGTTCTATAAAAGTAATTTTGGTTTTTGTAACTGTATTAATTTATGAAGAACATAATCAGAACGGAAATAAATGGAGGATGGGAGAGAATAGACATAGTCGGTTTAAGTATTACCTGAAAAATGCAGCCTCCAAGGCCTATGCCTTCAAAAAACTGATGGAAAGTAAGTGCCGCCACGAGGGGCCTGATTGTGCTGGGAGATTCGGAAGCACCCAAAGAAATTCCTATTATCACGGAATGCACCACAATTCCGAGCTCCAACACCTGCAATCTCCAAACCAGACAACATAGTTATTCAAAATTCCACTTCCGAAATCATATAAAAATTTCAACCCTCTGAATTTACCAACGGAATCAAATAGACGTGAGAGACTGGACAAACAGAGGAAGCAGAGTACAACTGCTACATGTCAATCTACCTTCCCATTCTCATCAGAATGATTAATTAATCAAACTAATACCTGGGATATAACACGATGGCGAAGAAGATGGTGAGAAGCAGAATCTTCCTGTAAGCCAAAAGCGGGACCGTGTGCATGGCCATCTGTGGGATGGTTATGAAAGTGGAGATGATCTTCATGCTCTCCTTGACCTTCTTCTTCATTCCCGTTAGCATTACCATTACCACCATTCAAGGGCAAAGTTGTGGGCTTCACAAAGTGGGATCTCTTGTAATAACTGGTGGCAAAGGAGTCAATCATCATCGTCCCAATTGCAGACAGCATGGCCACAAAGCCAGCGAAGGGAAAGTTTCCCCAGGGCGCGTCAGGTAGGCAAGGGCTTGTCAAGTTCTCGAAGGCGTCAGGCAGCACGTGAATGAAGCCGGTGGCCAGGATAACACCGGCGGCAAATGCCTTGATCAAGAAGAAGAGGTCCTTCTCCGGCTGCAAAATGGGGACTATCTTTCCCATCATTGGAAGCAATACACCCACCGCACTCGCCGCCAGTATGGATCCTAACGCAGCTAGTTTGTATTTAAGGGCCTCTGCTCTGTTACGCTCTTCCGGTTCAGATTCACACGTGCACTCTCCATGTATTGACATGGGAATCACCATTAGCAGAAGAAACAACAGAAACATGGCCATGGGGGTATACCTCATTTTGTGAAATTCAGAAGAAAGAGAGAGCAAGGAGTTTACTGGGGGGTTTGAAAGACCTTAGTAGTAGGGCTGTATATATAGGGGTGCGGTAAATAGAGAAGGCAAGATGTTGAGAAAATGTGAAAGAATAGTTAAGAATGGGAATTATGGCGACATGGGTGAAGAAAGATAGGATGACAAATTGACAACTGTTTGCCCCAAAGGTGAAATTTTGTTAAATCGGAGGACTTGAAAAGGTAATTTTTTATATTATGTCGTCATTATGAGTTAACAAAGTTCAATATCTGCGGCCTAAAGGGAAATTAATTCTGGAGCAGGTATCTTCGTTAAACTTTCGAATTGATAGTCACTTTCAGCAGGCCAATCCAATCCCAACTCTTGCTTTCCCCCAAATAGTCATAATGTCATAAATAGTGGACACAAAAATAAAGTGTTTTAAATTTAAATTTATTTTACTTTTAGCACAAACTATATTTATATATAAGTTAATTTCCTTATATGTGTTTTAACTTCTGCGGCATTCTTTCCTCCCAAAATGTATAACTAAAATGTAACGTAGGTATAATTTCTCTTTACCTGAATGGGAATGTATTAATTACTAGTTTTATAGAGGGGCTGCAATTTCTTGAAACACGAATAGGTTCACTTTTTAGACTTATTGATATCTTACTGTGATGTAAAAATTTTAGGCAGATATAGGGTTGGAGGACATGGCCAATGACAAGAATGAGGCCAAGGGGAGGACCGGTTGATGGGAATAATTAAAAACAAAGACCTAAACTACATTGACGGAAAGGGCAACATTGGCGTACCATGCGGTATGTCAGCTCCTCCATTATCTCCCTTCACTCCACGTAAATATCTAAGAACTTGAAGGAGATGCACAATTATGCAAGGGGCATGCAAATAGGCCCCACGTGGATACACGATTACTAGAAATTGAAAATTACCATTTAAATGTATATGTTTTAATTTCTTGATGCTATCTAAATGATGATTTTTTTTTATAATATATTTTTGCTGCTTAATTTTTTTATTTTGGATTCCACTTGTGGAACCTTTCTCTACTCAATGCTCAGCCACAGTGGACGCGGAGTTAGTTGATAGAATTTCTTTTAGTTAAAGATGGAGTATTTAGTCGTAATCGTCGATTAATTTTTTTTTTATTTGGACCTTCTTCCTCTTACCAATAACATATTGTTCAACAAAAGAGGACAAGAGGGAATACAAGCAGAGAGATCAGTGAACAACGAAATGAATAAAAGGTTTGTTTAGATTGGATTCTATGACCTTACAATTCAATTTTCATATATCATATTGCCATGTAACTTTTGGATACAAGAATTGCTGTATTCAAGGGGCTCAACATTAACATGTCTTCTTTCTAGATTGATCTTTGGGTAATATGGGTCTACAATGCAAGCATAAAGAAAATATCAATGAAGCTCCTCTTCTTCTGCTTCTCATCCTCCTCCTCCTCTTCCTCTTCTTTTCTTTCCCCTAAAAAAAAAATTAGTATGTTATAATAAAAGCTTCCAAAATATAACCTCCGTACCCAGAATACTAGCTAACGGGAAAGAAAGAAAACTCATTTCTGTGGCTTCTTATGCCAACCTTGGGCTATTTAATTTCCCTAAAGCCAAAGATTTGTTTTCTTTTTTCTGTTTTCTGTTTTCCCTTTTTTGTTTCTTCAAATAAAGAAAGAATTTTGGAATTCAATTTTGAAAATTCTACTATTTTCAAACCCTTCTTTAATTTTAAAGTTAAAAAGATTTTGGAAACAACCTGCCTTGGGCGTTTTATATTTTGAAATTTGAAAATGATAAACAAATCCAAATATTCAAAACCTGAACCCATTCTTATCCTCACCGGGAACCTTTATTTGGCAGAAAATCTATGCCTACATATTCCTAAACAGTCACTCTACTCTTGCTAAATACTGATTCCATTTCATCCATGTCCCTCACCTTGGTCTCAAGAACTACGAAATAGAAGAAGACCCAGGCCAAAACAGACACATTGGCAAACATAAAGAATGCTACTCCTACAATTACTGTAATATCCCGATTTGAGGGTTAAATTAAAAGAAATTAATGTTTGGGGGGTTTAATTGAATGAATCGAATATTTGAAGGACCAAATGAAATGAGTAGAAAATGTCAAGACTGAAATGCATGGAAGCAAGAACTTGAGGGACTAAATCTCAAATTGAACAAAACCAGATTTCCAACATCGTCAACATTTAGATCTCACGTGGCCATTGATGTCAATTGCGAGGAATCTAGGGTTAGATTGGCTCAATTCAGTGTGTGTGTGTGTGTGTGTGTCTATATATATATGTGTGTGTGTGTGTGCGCGCGCGCGTGTGTGTGTGTGTGTGTGTGTGTGTGTGTGTGTGTGTAGAATAGATGATTGAGGAAACAAAACTCTAAAACAATTTGGTCACTCGTGACACCAAATTGCTGATTGAAGCAAATTAAGCTTCCAGTATAGTTGTGGCCTTGCGATTGAAAATTTAGCTCAAATCTGCCCTCCTTCGACCACACTGCCACAATCAACTAGGTGGTTGCCAATCGCCAAGATCTGCTTGCCACGCCACTGAATTATCACAAGGTAAGTAGAATGAAATCTAGGTTAATTTTTGGTTTTAAGGTTGTTGGGTAAAGAAAAAGGCCCAAGCAGGTACTCGGGTCTGGAATTGGATCCATGGGCTTGGGTGGGCCTAGGGTGCATTAGGCCTAGGCCAGATAAGACTTTGTGCCTTTAGACTAGATTGGGCTTTGGGTTTGTGGATTTTGGACTAAACTGGGGTACAAGATCCGGATCTAGATTTTGGATCCAAATGTGAACCAAATATGGGGGATAGGTGGTGAACCAGGTTTGGGTTTCAGGTGGTCCATGAATTATTAGTTCAATTCAGTACCTTATTCATTGGTTTAGGACTTTAGGATTTTATTAGACTAGTTCATGGTTTTATTGAACTAGTTCAATGCCTTATTAGCCAGATCAAGGCTTATTTTCACCCGTTCATGAATGTATCCATGACATTCCAAACTTGGTTTGGAATGCACAACTTGAGCACTAAAATATGCCTAAATTCATTCATACATCATTTTCATGCATTTCATGCCTTGTGTTGATCATATGCATATTAGAAATCATTTAAACCTTAAGTAAATTAATTTGATTTTACTTGTCCACAACCCTAGAAAAGGTTAAAAGAGTCTTAAAAACTATCAAAAAGTGAGACATAATTGATAGTGTAAGAAATTACAAGGAAAATAAGAGTTAAAAGGCAAAAAAAAAAGGTAAGTAACAAAAATAACAAATAAAATTTTATAAAACTTAAATTAATAAAATGATGAAAAATTATTAGTAACCCCTAGCTTAGACCCAAAATTTAAAGAGATTAGAGGAATATTAGAATTATTTTCTAGGGTTAAAGGTGGAATTTTCACTCAAAGAGGACATAGATATAATCAAGGTGAAAGATGAGGGGCATTTTACTCTTTTTCCATGGAGGTTTGTGCTAACTTACTACGGGGGTATAAAAGCCCCCAAGCCTCTAGGGATAGCCTTGGTTCGTGCAAGCTAGAGAGAGAAACATGCAATGGTGAAGGAAGGAAGAACTGAGAAGAAGAAAAGAAAGAAAACAAATGAGAAATTTCTAGAAATTCCTAAAAGATTCCAATTTTATGTTAGAAAACTTGTAGTTCCTGATTCTTTCTCTACTACTCTACTATTTACTTGAAGAAACAAAGGATTTGAAGGGGATTTTGATGCTGAAAAAGGGGATATGTTACCCAAAATTTTAGAAAGATAATAAACATCTCTAGTTGTTGTTTTTGCTTAAATATTGTGAGAAACATGCTTTCCTTTGAAACTTTGGTATCTCTATGGACTTGTTGTGAATATATACATCATTTATGAAGTAGAAAATAGGGTAGAAAACATGGGTGTCACGTGGGGGTGAGGAGAAAATGGAGAAATTTGAAAGAAAAAATAAGAGAAGGGGGCCAAAACACAAAGAAGAAACATGTATGTACTTGCTGGAAAATTTCTACATAGGCTTACTGGCATTGAGTTTGAACCAAAATCAAACCTCTTTATTGCCCTAATAGGTTAGTCCAATGAAAAAGGATATATAATGAAGAGATCAAAATCTTGACAAGAGATGAGTGATATCAAAGATAATAGTAAAGGTGAGATTGCAGAAAATTTTCTGCAATATATGAACATATGTAGGCCATGAAATAGAGCATGGAATAGGCTTAAATGGTAGTCAACTAAGTTGTTAGATAGATGAAGCAGTCAGCCAAAGGAAAGAAAAGGATTAGGGAATGAAATTACGGCCAAAACTATGCTAAAGTCATTAGAGAAACAGGGTGTACAAGTGCAGACTTTCCAGCAAAAAATTTCAGCAACCATAAGTAAATTATTTGAGGCTTTTAAGGAACTTAAGGCAGTCTGAAATCAAGACCAATGAAGGGCTTAAGAAGGTGGCTAAGGCAACTCCATAAGAAAAGGGAAGAAAATAGCTCAACTTAGCTAAAAGTTTTCACAAAACCTAGTTAAATGTAATGTAACAAGTGTGTGTAACCTTAAGGGAAAAACTTAGAAATGTTTAGAGCTAATTTAGGAGGGTCCTATACCTCACTTGGGAGCACAAAATAGGGATTAATAGGAGGGCAAAGAAGGGTTCGAATAAAAACACTAAAGAGGGAATCAAGGAAACATACCATATAACACAAAATATGGTTAAGAGTGCTAACCTAAGGCATAACCCAAGCCAAAAGTAAATCAAAGACACACTTCATAAAGCATGGAATAGAAGCAAGTTAACGAAATGTAACACAGTAATAACAAAGGAGGAATTTAAATTTTTGTAACTTAGGTCATCTAATATTAAATTTCATCATGCATACACCACCTCTTGCGTGTATACATGTATTCCACTTGTAGGCATAGTAGACACAACAAAGTTAAGTCCAGACTAGATTGGCCTGGTAGGACATCACTAACCCATTTACACGGTGAGTAGCATACCCTCTAAACTTAGGCCTTCTTAGCCAAATGACATGTTTTATGAACAAAATGAATTGTTTGCCAAAATATAAATACATTTGTCATACAAAAACCCAAAAATAGAGTGTATATATTCTAATTTCCTTCTATACGTAATTTTTTTATGTTTTGTGATATTTTGGTGCTTTGGTATTTAGATTAGTATGCCAGGTAGTCATCTGGGACAGGTAGTTGTTTCACATTCTTATGCTATACCTTTGAACCCAATAGGGTCTTAGATGTCGCAGACTGTATTGGTCTAACAAAGAATGGTAACCCATGGTTGCTGGCTACACAATGTAGTAGCACTCGACATGTTTTGTTAATTTTATGATTTTATGATTTTACTACCTTCAAATATTGTTGGTTGTGTGCACCTAATCAGAAATATATGATATAGCATGACTTACAATTCTCAATCTTTGTTTAACTTCCACAGACTTGGCTTCCATGATATATTGGTGGACCAATAGAAAGCAGTTAATTTGTATGAAGCTACTTCTTTCATATTTTTTCTTTATGGATGATATTTTACACAACTGAGTTCAAATAAAAATTATTGTGATCTTGTTGTCTTGGATTTTCATGAGTAAATTATTTTCTAAAGATGGTTTATGTATAATAGTACTATAACCCACTCTATTTCTATTAAGTTTAGTTTGTCTGTCATTCTCCAAGAACTCATGTTCTTTTACCCTATATTTTGCACATTTTAGTTAGATTTTCCTGCACCAGTTTCAAGATTTCACTGCATAGTAGATTGGAGGTTGGGCTAGCAGTACTCTTACACTTGTTACTTGTTAGTATATTTTGTAACCGTGTAGTAGACATTTTTTTAGCATGAGATGTGATGTACTAGGATTGGGATATAATTATAGCAGTCATAGTTTAGTTGAGATGTATAATTAATTTGCTAGTATAGAGTTGTGTGTGAGAATGGATATCGTTATGGGATTTGCATGAGTTGAGATGTGCCTACTATCTGAGCATAGTTATACATTGTAGATGAAATTATATTACTATTACATGTGTTACAAGTCCCATTCATAGGTTTCTAGATAAGGGTTACAACAGTTATCATATTGCTATATTTTAAATTTGGTAGTAGGTGGTTGTTGCCCAACTATCATACTTTACTTGGCAAGAGTGGGGTATGATAGTATTGGATTGGTTCACAGTTTTATTAATCAATTTGGGGCTTATTTTAACTGGTTCATGAATCTATTGGATCAGTTTAGGGATTTATTAATCGGTTTAGGGCTTATTTTGACCAGTTCTTGAATGTACAAGACCAATTCTAGTAATTATTAATTGGTTTAACACTTTATTTGACCAATTCATGATTGTATTGGACTAGTTTAGTACTTTACTAATTGGTTCAGGGCTTAATTAACATGGTTTAGGGCTTTTTTAGGCCGATTCAATACTTTATTATGCAGTTCAGCGCTTTAGCAGGCTAGTCCAAGGCTTTAGTTGGCTAGTTTAGATCTTTATTATCCCATTTAGTGTTTTACTGGGCCAATTCAGTGCTTTATTAACTGGTTTAGCATTTTACTGGGCCAGTTCAATGCTTAATTAAACTGGTTCCAGACTTTACTGGGCTGATTTAGGATTTAGTAGCTAGTTCAAAACTTTACTGAGTCGTTTTGGGATTTTATTGGATCCAATGGTTCTAGTGAACTTGAATGTGGGTTTTAGGCATAAAAACCTAAATCTTGTACGTAGGCTTTGTTGTCCCAAAAGGCAACCCAAGAGGGAGGATTAATTGGATTTTTATCGCGGAAGCTAAGAGGTAAAAAATTAAAGAACAATAATAAAAAATATTGAATCAAATAAACTTATATAATTCACCCAACAATGAATATAAAACAATTTTAAGTAAAGTAAAAGAGTAAGGATAGAAGATACAAACTCTTTTAAAGTGATTTGACTTGCTACCCAAGTCTATGTCCACTCTCTCGAGCACCAACTAGTCGAGGTTCCACTAAGTCTCTTGTACTTGACGGAGTCAAGAAATCCCGAATACAAACAAAGTCCCTTGCACTTAGAGGAGGCAAGAAATCCCAATTACAAAGCCTTTGATTCGGTGAGTTTCAAACACCAATACAAATTGTAATGAAGATGGAGTGGAAATATAGTAATTCCTCTTAAATAAGATTAGTTACCACTCATGTACAAAAATGATCTCACTTCAAAGGGGCACTCTCAAGAATAAAATAATTTCCTCTATGTACTCTTTGATCTAATAATAAACAATATAACACAAAGAACTAGAGACAGCTTGAGAAGGCTTTTGAGAGCTTGTTCTTGCGTTGTTCTCCCTTCAATCCATGCTCCTTTTATAGGCAAAAACACCAAAGAGACATTGGCCTTTGTGGAAGACAAAATCATTTGTCAACAATAATTGCACATTGGCTCATTTCAAAAATTCAAATAAAATAGCTCCAAACGTTCAAAAAATCTTAAAAACAATCTTGGATACTCATCAGTGAGGCTACTTTCAATTTAAAAAGAATCATTGAATTATAGTGCGCCGTTTGAGAGAAATGATCAAAAGTTTATCAACATGTCAGACTATAAAATTGCTTTTCTCAAAAGTTGTTGGCCATGTTCAAAATTGTCTCAAAATTCTAATTTGTATTCAAAAATAACAAATTATATATTTTTGAAAAGATTATAATGTCTACTTTCATTCAAAATTGGATTCGTGTAAATTTGACTTTTATATTTTGAAATATGATAAAAACACAATAGTATACTTATTTTGTCTGCTGACAGTGTAACTCTGTAAAATGGCCCAATTTGAAAAATTATATCTATCAATCTATAAGCGCAAAATGTGCATATAATATATGCAATTAAAGCTCAGCACGTCTACTTTACAAATAAAATTAATTCATAATTTTATTTATATTACAAGTTATATTTTACTAATTAAAACAAATATCGTGCAGATTCTAAGAATGACTTTTTCAGAAAATAATATATGAGATTGATATAATAAACTACTTTAATACAAAATAATATATATGATGAATTATATATCACAATAAAAATACTTGAGTGTAGTTTCATATAAAATTGACTTTATAATTTTTTGACTTTTCTATAGTAAGATATAATTAATTTACTACACATATGTCTAATTTGACAACTTCACAATCTAGCACATATAATGTATGTAGTTAAATAATAAACTTAATATTATAAATTGTCCATATTATTCATTATATAAATATATATAATAATTTTAATTTGTTGTCATTATCAAAATAAATATGAAACCTTGAGACTAACAATCTCTCCCTTTTTGATGATGACAAAACAATATGCATTGTAAGAAATTCGTTAAGCACATATCATGTAATTTCTTCCCCCCTTTTTGACATCATTAAAAAGATAAACTATATAAGCTCCCCCTCAAAATATGCATGAAAAAATATTTAAAGATTTTTTCCTTTCAAAAATGAATTAATGCAAATAATATTAATTATATACTTAAGTTTATATGATCAAGTTCTCTTTTAATAAAACAAAATCTTTTTTCATTAAGAGGTTTTGTAAAAATATCTGCTAGTTGATATTCGGTATTCACAAATTCTAGTGTTATGTTACTTTTTTGAACAGGATTTCTCAAGAAATGATGTCTAATATCAATGTGCTTTGTTCTTGAGTGTTGAATAAGATTCTTAGAAATATTAATGGCACTAGTATTATCACACTTAATAGGAATGTGTTTATAATTAAATCCAAAATCTAGTAAAGTGTGCTTCATCCATAAAATTTGTGCACAATAATTTCTCGTGGCTACATATTCCACTTCGGCTGTAGATAATGCAACTGAATTTTATTTCTTATTAGCCCAAGAAACTAAAGATTTTCCAAGAAAATGATAAGTTCTACTAGTACTTTTTCTATCTAATTTACATCCTTCAAAATCTGCATCCGAATAACTAGTAAGTTCAAAGGAGGTTCCCCTAGGATAAAATAATCCTATATTTATAGTTCCTTTAAGATATTTAAGAATTCTTTTGACGGCATGCAAATGAAATTCTTTTGGATTTGCTTGAAATCTAACACACAAACAAACACTAAACATGATATCGGGATGGCTAGTAGTTAAGTCCAATAAACTACTCAATCATACCTTTATATAACTTCATGTCTATAGGTTTTTTATTAATATTTTCATCAAGTTTGACTGAGGTACTCATAGGAGTTCTCATGATCTTAGAATTATCCATCCCAAATATTTTTAGTAACTCTTTAGTATATTTAGCTTGATTTATCACAATCCCTTCTTTGAATTGTTTTATTTGAAAACCAAGAAAGAAATTTAACTCACCCATCATACTCATTTCAAATTCATTTTGCATAGATGAAATAAATTTTTCACATAAAGATTCATTGGTAGCTCCAAAGATAATGTCATTTACATAAATTTGAACAATAAGTAAATCATCATTTTCTTTTCTTATGAAAAGAGTATTATCCACTTTTCCCATTGAAAATTCATTTTCTAATAAAAATTTTGAAATCCTTTCATACCATGATCTAGGGGCTTGTTTCAAACCATATAAAACTTTTGAAAGTTTGTAAACATGATCAACATATTTCTCATTTTCAAAACCCGATGGTTGTTCAACATAAACTTCTTCAACAATAAAACTATTTAGAAAGGTACTTTTAGCATCCATTTGAAATAGTTTGAAATTCATATAAGATGCAAATACAAGTAATATTCTAATAGCTTCAAGTCTAGTTACGGGAGCAAAAATCTCTCCATAATCTATTCTTTCTTCTTGATTGAAACCTTGAGTTACAAGTGTTGACTTATTTCTAATTATATTACTGGATTCATCAAGTTTATTTCTAAACACCCATTTGGTTCCAATAATTGTGTGATCACTAGGTCTAGGCACTAATTCCCAAATTTTATTTCTTTCTAATTGATTTAATTTTTCTTGCATATCTAAAACCCAATTTTCATCATTAATAGTATCATTAATAGTTTTGGGTTCAATTTGAGAAATAAAAGACACATCTCTACAACTTGGCAATCACTTTGCATTATGAAAGCTATTTTCTATTTTCCCTTTTTATTTCTCTTTAAGGTAGCTTAATTAAAACTTAATTGGCTTGTAGAGATGTGGTTTTTGGAGCTCATTTAAGCCTCCAAATCTTGATCCTCTAGGGAAATTTCCCCTTCTTGAACCAGAATTTCGGGTCCTCTCTCCTTCCCTCTTTAAGGTGACTTAATCCCTACCTAAACCACATTTTCAAGCTTGTTTTTAGTCCCATTATAGACTCAAAATATTCAGGTTTAACCATGGTTTGCTGCAGAAAAATCTGCAGCAGTAACAGCATACCAGTTTCTTTATGCTTACTTGAATTATGCACTTAGAAATAAATTTCGAAATTTTCTTTTAATCCTCCTTAAGATGACTCAATCAACACTTAATTAACTTAGGAAAATGAACTTTTAGAGCCCATTACAACCCTCAAGATCTAAGCCAAACCCAGTACATCACTGCTGGAAAATTCCAGTTTGACAGTATAGGTATTGTTTTCATTTCCTCCTCCTCAAGTAGTGTAAATTGATTCAAATAGTGTCAATCACTAATCCCCTTCCTAAGGTGACTAATTATACACTTGATACACCTTCTTAACTTGGTTTTTACTTAATTAAATCCTCCATAAATTTCGGCCCAAGCAAGCATCATTGCAGAAATTTCTGCAGATGCTCTGTTTTCTTTCAGTTGAGATTCCAGCTTGCATTTCTCATTATTTTACGAAACACTCCCTCCATTCTAACTACAAATTTACTCCCCTCTTCTTCCCTAATTCCTAACAACATTTACAGCAGTTTAGATCACAAATAAACCATTAAGTTGTAGAAAATTTACAGCAATACAGATTTCATTCCAAAACTCCTCAGAACAAGCAACAATTTCTTGTATCGTCTCCTCCTATCATGTTCAGTTCCTACAGCATGCAACCCCACGAAATTTCCCGTTCTCCACTCAAAACTCCAGCCATGAAAAGGAAAATCTAGATGATGAAAACCTAATCAAGCAAGAAAATGCAAAGAAATTAAAAGATTTCCCAAAAAAATCACTTTCCTTCAATCTCCTCCTCCTTTCTCTCTCATGGGTTTCTTGAAGTTTCTTCTTCCTTTTTGCTTTTTGTTTCACGACTAGGAAAGTTAATCTACTTAATTACAAGCTGGTTATGTATATAGATGTAAGGCATATTTAGGGGTAATTACAAAGAAGCCCCTCACTTATTTATTGTTTTCAATTTCTCCCTTAATCATTTAATTTTTACACCTATACCCCTCTTGATTTAAAAATTTAATCATACAACACTAATTAACTTCTTAATTCTCTAATTTGAGATGTCCTCAAAGATTCCCAATTACTAAAATTTATCTCCCTAAATTCTTATCTCAATCCCTTGAAAATTCTCAAATTTTTGGATGCTTCTAAACTTAAATTTAAGAATTCCAGATTTTTTTTTATTTGCTATGCTAAGTGAAATTGAACAAATAAATGCTAACTTAATTATTTGTGTAACCATGTAAGGGCATCTATTATTTTTTTTTCCTCTTTTTTCTTATACAACTTCTAAGAATATTTATTTTCAAGCTTGGCACACTAAGATGGCATGTATAATGCATGTATGCAAGATATATGAACACTACAGTCATCCCTGTCCCAACTTGGTTGGGGACGTGACAATATTAGTGATAATGCATTAAGTGGCTTTTAGATATAAGGTTTCATAGCGGTCTTGTGTGTTGCGATCAATGCTCACTAGTAAATGGATAAGCCATTCTAGTGTTCTCAAATTGAAATTACTAACAAGCACAAGAGTCATTTTATATATAACAACAAGTACTACTCCTAGTATTGCTCCTCTCAAGGAGATTCTAGGTGGTAAATAAAACTATTTTGCTTGATTTAAAGGAATTTAATTAGTATAGAGAAGAATAAAATTCAAAATATAGATGTGGATGCATAAATAATAATAATAATAATAATAATAATAATAAGGGATAATTTCATTAACCCCCATAAATTATCACTAAATCATCACTTACACCCCTCAACCCAAAAAAAAAAATAAAATAAAAAAAATAAAAAATTATCTACCCCTTTGAGTTTTAACAGTTGTTATGTTGGCTTTTAAATTTCACTGATGTTAACAAAATTCAAAGTTGTTAAATTTTTTGAACAAAAATGCTCCTATTACATTAAACCTGTTAAACTATCATTGATTCATCATTTAAGCCCCATAACTAAAAAAATTATTTACCCCTTGGTTTTAACAGCCCATGTTAAATTTATTAATCAAAGTCAATAAGACAAGTAATTTACTTAAATACCCTTAACAAGCTCGCAAAATCATAAAACATACTCATGTACTATTAAACTACCCTCACATTTATTTAAAAAAAAAAAATTGAGTTTCTCTCTGGAGGAAGAGGGTTTGGGTTGTTGGGCAGGAAGAGGAGAGGGTTTTATGAGAGGAAGTGGGGTTTAGGGTTTTAAGGCAAGGAAGATGAGTTGTAGAGCTTTTTTTTTTTTTAAGAGCGATTTTTTTTTTAAAGGGCATGTCAAATTTTCTCTTTTTTAAATACACTACATAATAAATATTATATAAATATATATTTTACACTATTTATTTATATATATTTTCATTTTATGTATAAAATAAAAATATAAGGTATGTACAATATGAAATAAATATTTCTTGCCTCTCAGCTCACCTAGCTTTCTTAGTCCGACTCTTCCCTTTCCCTCATCCCTTCGTGCATCTCTAGCCTCACCAACCCATCTCTTAGGGGTATTTAAGTATCGCCCTCTTTGATTTTGATAAAGTAAAGTTAATTTAGGCTATCAAACTCGGGGGTAAATGATTTGTTTAGTTAAAGGGCTTAACTAATGAATCAGTGAATTTAAGGAGGTTAATGTAAAGAGGATAAGGGCATTCTCATTGAAAAATATTAATAGCTTTGTGCTTCGCTGATATCAATAAAATTTAAATGACGAACATAATAGTCATTAAAACTTAGGAGGTAAATGATATATTTTTTTTTTATTGAGAGGTTGGAGTAATGATTCGGTGATAATTTAAGGGGCATAATGAAGTTAACCCTAATAATAATAAACTAATTAATTGCTTTTCTTAAATTTATTTAATTATTTGCATGATTACTTCATTAATTAATTAAGTCTAACTCTTGACCCAAGGTAGCCTCAAATTAAGAACTAAAAATAATTGAATTTCTTTGTCAATTAGAAAATAATACCAATTGGCCTCTACATACTACAAGACATTGGTCAAAGTAATGACCCGATTTGCTTTGGTAAAGAGGATTACTTATGCAAAAACAGACACAACTATTAAGGTTAGAAAATCATCAATAGAAACAATTACAACATAAAAGTGAATGTGTTAGTAACTTCTGATGCAAAATGGATTGAAAAGAGGAAAAAATGCGTCGATAATTTAGTCCCTCAGTGTAGTTTCCGATGCAAAATTTGTCAAAAGCCAGCCATTAAGATGACAAAATGCTTAAATTTGCATCAGTAATATTATTTTTTATTTTATTTTTTTAACTTGTGTTAGTAAATTTTATATTATTTTTTAAAATTGCTAACACATACTAGTGTCGATAATTTTCATTTTTAATTCTTCTTTTTGTTTTATACAAAACTTGCTTCAATAACTTTTTTTAAAAAATTTTTCCCACTTTTTAGTTACAATGCAAAGTTGTGTATGTAACAAAAAAAATTAATTAACAGGGAAAATTAGTTAAAGCATAAATTTTATTTTATTTTATTTTTTTTTGTTTCAACTTGTGCCTTCATTTTTTTATTCTTTATATTTTTATTAGTTTTATTCATTTGTTTCGAATTTTACTTTCTATCCATTTCATTTATTTTTTGAAAAAATATTTTTTATTTGATTTTATTTAAAAAGCGTACTGTCACGCCCCAACCCGGGAGCGTGACTAGCACTGGGGTTAGCTTGCCAACCCCAGTCAGCCTACGAACAAGTCAAAGTAGAAAGCATCGCAGCAGCAAAAGTATCGAAATGCAAGTGTATATATGTACGTCAAAAGTATCTGAGGAATACAAGGAGCTTCTAAAATACAAGTAATAGAAATAATACACAAAAATGCCCGTACATCACTGTAAAGCAACGGAGGACAAAACTGATCCAGAAGCTACCGCTGCGATCGAAACAGCAATCTGAAAGGGGGAGGAACGGAATGAGTATAAAACTCAGTGAATAACAGTAAAATCAAGACAAGATGGGACATGGATCACAGTTTACAAATCCCCATATATTCGTATAACATATACAAGTACATATATATGCATGTCATTCACACACTAGAATTAGAAACAGAATGTCAAACACCTGTCGGAGTATCGGATCTCATTAGAAATCATGTCATACCGGGATCCCGTATCAGAACCAAAGTCAGAAATCACAAATGGCACATAGTGCCGGAACACCCCCGTGTTCCTCAGAATCGGATCACAAAAACTCTCGACAGGTAACCTTTTAAATCACATGCATGACTGAGGCACACAAATGTATGAATACAGAAATGTTACAAAATTCATCATAATTTAAAACATATAGATACATGTCCCGAATTCGAATATCAGAAATAAGAAATCAAATCCAGGAATCAAAACCCAAGAATTTGTCAGAAAATCGATATACAGATGCCTGTATAGAAAATACTGTCACTCACCTGGCACGCTAAACGAGGTACCAAAACTCGTGTCGACAGCTCACTACTCGAGATGCGTCTCCTCCGGAGTATCTACAATCATCAAATCGAAAGTCAGAATCGAAATCGGGTCTCATTCTAGAAAGACTCAACTCCCTAAATGGGTCGGGACCTCCCTCGTCACTGGCCCTAAACACGCATCCTGAGACCCCTAAACCTTATACCCGAACCACTCTAAACTTAAACTGCTAAACCGAAATTAAACGCAACCAAACTCTATCGAACTGGGCTGAACCGAGCCCATTTCCCGTAAACCGAGCCGAATTGGGCTCAAATCCCCAAAATCAGGGTGAACCAGGTTTTTCCTCTTTAAACCCATGACGAACCGGCCCAAAACCTCATGAAAAACCACTGAACCGAAGCCCTACACCCATGAACCGAACCCGAAACGACAAAAAACCGGCCGGTTCAACACATTTTCCCAAAAAGTTTCCATAAAGCTAGATGAACTGGGCTGGTTTTTCACCTAAAACCAGCCCAGGTGCACTCTCCAAGGTTCCCCGAGCCGGGAACCGGTTTTTATTCCCCGGTCCAGGCCGGTTTAGGGCCTGAATCGGCCTGGTCAAAGCGGACTGGGCCAAACCAGCCCAGTCAATGCTGGACAGACCCAGGAAGCCCCCAGGTCTGTCTTCTTCGCCCGGGACCTGGACAGCAGACCCGGTTGTCTGCAACGGGTCCCGACACCCAAATCACCCAGAACCCCCCCTGAAGCTGCTTACCGAAGGACCGAAGCTTCCCGAGCTCGATTCTGACGTCCTCGAGCTACCTAGACATGATCACTCGGGAGGAATTCAACCCAAAAACCAGATTTTTCCCAGTCGGCCCAACCGCACACCGCAACCCCCTTCAGCTCAGCTCTCCCTCTCTTTCTCGAAATTTCTTGATCCTTCACCTATACCCAGTTCCGATTTGCTTAAATGTAAAGTTACAAAATTGCTTTTGAGCTGTTTCAAGCTCATTGGAGCAAAAATCATCCGGTTCGTTTGGCCGGTTTTCTGGGTTCTTTGTTCGTTCGTTTTTTTTTTTTTTTTTTTTTAACCGGGTTATTACATTATCCCCCCTTAAAGAAATTCGTCCCCAAATTTAATACTACTACGTACCTTGCCCATCGAACAGATGGGGGTATCTCCGGCGCATAATCTCCTCGGATTCCCAGGTGGCTTCTTCTGATGTCTGACTTCTCCAAAGTACTTTGACGGAGGGAATTTCCTTCGATCGAAGCTGTTTCACCTGACGATCTAATATCGCAACTGGCTCATCCTCATAAGACAGATTTCGGTCTAGTTGAACATCCTGCGTGGCAATCACATGCGATGGATCGAGTAGATATCTCCTCAGCATAGAAACATGAAAAACAGGGTGTACCATCGATAACTCTGGAGGAAGAGCCAAACGGCATGCAACAGCTCCCACTCGATCTAATATCTCGTACGGGCCAATATACTGAGGACTAAGCTTACCTTTCCTGCCAAATCTAACCACGCCTTTCATCGGAGAAACTCTCAAAAAGACATGGTCTCCAACAGCAAACTCTAACGGACGGCGTCGGTTGTCTACATGCGCCTTCTGTCTACTCTGGGCTGCAGACAATCGATCTCGAATCATCTGAACTCTGTCCACCGCGTCCCGGACCAAATCTGGTCCCAGCAAACTCGCCTCTCCGGCCTCAAACCAACCAATCGGAGATCTACATCGCCTGCCGTATAAAGCCTCAAACGGTGCCATCTGAATACTGAACTGGTAACTATTATTGTAAGCAAACTCAATCAAAGGGAGGTACTGACTCCAACCGCCTCCAAAGTCCATAACACAAGCTCGCAGCATATCCTCTAAAATCTGAATCGTCCTCTCTACTGCCCATTAGTCTGTGGATGAAAGGCTGAACTCAAATCTAGTCGGGTCCCCAAGGCCTCCTGGAACGCCCTCCAAAATTGGGACGTGAACTGAAATCCCCTATCAGAAATAATAGACCGGGGTACTCCATGTAAACGCACTATCTCATCCACGTAGAGCTGGGCATACTGGGTCACGCTGTAGCTCGTCTTAACCGGAAGAAAGTGTGCGGTCTTGGTCAGTCGGTCAATAACAACCCAAACAGAATCATATCCTCCCGTGGTACGTGGTAGTCCAGTCACGAAATCCATGGCGATGCCCTTCTACTTCCACTCTGGTATCTCAATCTGCTGATGTAGCCCTGCGGGTCTCTGGTGCTCAGCCTTGACTTGCTGGCAGGTTAGGCATCTCGAAACAAAATCTGCTACATCCCTCTTCATCCCATCCCACCAGTAAAGATGTCTCAAATCCTGATACTTCTTGGTGATACCAGGGTAGATAGTGTATCTGGAACTGTGTGCCTCCGTCAAAATCGTATGCCGCAAGTCATCCACTCAGGCATACACAATCGGCCCCTACAACGAAGTACCCCCTCCGCGTCAATCTGAAACTCAGCACCTTTACCTTTCTGGACATCTTCCTTTAGCTTGCATAGCCTAGCATCTCTGTCCTGCGCTGCCTTGATTCTGTCAATCAAGGACGACTGTACACGTAGCTGTGCTAATAATCGCCCGGTATCCTCGATCTGTAACTGTATCTTGTCGCCCTGAAGACTGTGCAATGCTGCAATCAGCGGTCGTCTCGTCGGAGCAATGTGGGCCAAGCTCCCCATCGATTTCCTACTCAACGCGTCGGCGACAACATTCGCTTTTCCCGGGTGATATAAAATCGTACAATCATAGTCCTTGAGAAACTCCATTCATCTACGCTGTCTGAGGTTTAGATCCTTCTGGTCGAATATATACTTTAAACTCTGATGATCTGTGTAAACCTCACATGGCTCGCCGTACAGATAATGCCTCCAGATCTTCAGTGCAAACACCACGGCCGCAAGCTCTAAATCGTGGGTAGGGTAGTTTTGCTCGTGTCTCTTAAGCTGCCAGGATGCATAAGAAATCACTCGTCCATGCTGTATCAGAATGCATCCCAGTCCTACCCGAGAAGCATCACAATAAACTGAAAAGCCCTCAGAGCCAGAAGGTAAAGCTAATACGGGGGCAGAAGTCAGACAATCCTTGAGTCGCTGAAAACTTTCCTTGCAGTCGTCTGACCAAACAAATCTAACATTCTTCTGAGTCAACCTGGTCAGGGGTGCGGCTATCCTAGAGAAATCCTGCACAAATCTGCGGTAATAGCCTGCTAATCCCAAAAAACTACGAACCTCCGTAACCGAAGACGGTCTCGGCCACTGCTGAATGGCCTCAATCTTATGGGAGTCCACTGTAATACCCTCCCCAGATATCACATGTCCGAGGAAGGCCACACTGTCGCACCAGAACTCACATTTAGAAAATTTAGCATATAGCCTGTGATCTCTCAAAGTCTGCAAAACCTCACGTAAATGTGTCCCGTGCTCCTCCCTGCTCCTCGAATATACCAAAATGTCATCAATGAATACTATAACAAATCGATCCAGGAAGGTACGAAATACTCGATTCATCAGGTCCATAAAGGCTGCCGGAGCGTTCGTCAGTCCGAACGACATCACAAGAAACTCGTAATGACCGTATCGAGTCCGGAAAGCCGTCTTCGGAATGTTTCCATCTCTAATCTTCAACTGGTGATAGCCCGAACGGAGGTTTATTTTGGAGAAGCATCTGGCTCCCTGTAACTGGTCAAACAAGTCATCAATCCTTGGCAACGGATATTTGTTTCGCACCGTCACTCTGTTGAGTTGCCGGTAGTCAATGCAAAGTCGCAGCGAACCATCCTTCTTCTTGACAAATAATACTGGTGCACCCCACGGGGACATACTCGGTCTAATAAAGCCTTTGTCTAAAAGATCTTGGAGCCGTTCTTTTAATTCTCTGAGTTCTGCCGGGGCCATTCGATAAGGAGGAATCGAAATAGGCTGAGTGCCCGGCACCAAATCAATACAAAACTCGATCTCTCTGTCGGGAGGAAGGCTTGGCAACTCGTCCGGAAAAACATCCGCAAATTCATTAACAACAGATACCTGCTCTAGACTCTGCTCCGCAATCCTCGTATCCCTCACCGTCGCCAGAAACCCCTGACATCCCTGAGTAAGCAACCGTAAGCTCTCATAAATGATATCATCGGCGCCGGAAGCATAGTATACTCTCCCTGATACATAAACGGTGCCTCCCCCGGTACCTCAAAACTAACTGTCTTTCGGTGACAATCTAAGGTAGCATAACAAGAAGCCAGCCAATCCATCCCGAGAATGACATCAAATTCCAGCATAGACAACAAAATCAAATCTGCCAATGAATCCCGGTCGGCTATAGATATCATACACGATCGGTATACATACTCAACCCAAACCGTCTCCCTGAATGGAGTCGCGACAGAAAAACGCTGCTCTTACAGTGATGGGGGCCCACTAAACTGGGTCGAGAACTCCTCCGAAACATACGAGTAGGTGGAGCCCGGATCGAATAATACATATGCCTGACGAGAACAAATCAAAATCGTACCTCTAACAACTGCATTGGACACCTGAGCGTCCTGTCGAGTCAGGGCAAAAACTCAGGCCTGGCCTCTCCCTCGGCCTCTCCCTCCAGAACCGCGCCCACGAGAACTGGATGGCTCTGTCCTAGCTGGTACGGAAGTCTGAGACGAAGAGCCAGTAGCCAAAATAGCCTCGACCGAAAACGGGCAGTCCCTAACACGATGACCCTGCTGGCCACACCGAAAACAGACTGAGGTCACTGTAGCAGGCGCAGTGGTAGTCTCCTGTGGAAAAGGGCAGTCTTTGATCAAATGGCCCTGCTGGCTACACCGAAAGCAGGCCCCTGTCGCCCGTCGACACTGCCCCGCATGGGCCTTCCCGTAAGTAGAACAACTCGGCACTGACTGAGCACGATCACCTGAAGCGGTAGTGCTAGCAGACGACTGCCTGCCTAACGACCCTCGGCTCCCGGAAGAACGTCGGTGACCACGGGACGACGACCCTCTCTGGGAACCGGTACTGTCACCAAAAGATCCCTCAGTCTTAACCCTCTTCCCTGTATCTCCAACTATCTGCTCGGGCACTCTCGAATGCTCCAAGAAACGAGTAGACTCTACTGCCTGTGCATATGTACACCGCCCTATGTGAGAACCCAGGGCCCAATGCAATGAGGGTGACAGACCCTGAATAAATCTCGTGGCACGAGCGGTATCATTTGGAACATGTGTAGGGGCATAACGAGAGTGACGGGTAAACTCCTCCTCATACTCTGATACAGTCATACCCGCCCTCTATCTCAGTCTCTCGAACTCTCCTACTAACTCCACCATCCGGCTAGTCGGGAAAAATTGCTGCAAAAACTCTGTACGGAACTCGCCCCAAGTCATAGGAGCGGCATCTGCCGGCCGAAGGGTCAATTGCTGATCATACCAAGCCTGGGCAACCCCTTAAAGTCTGAAAACTGCCAACTCCACCCTCCTAGCATCGGAACACTGAATAATCACAAATATCTTAACCAGCCTATCCAAAAACTCATGCGGATCCTCCCTGCTGTCAGAACCGGAGAAAATGAGAGGCTCCATACTCAGGAAATCACAAAAATATCCATCAAAACCGGACCTGCACGCTCCGGTGCGGGTGCAGTCGTAGCTGGAACGGGGGCGGTACTCACGGAAGTACTGGCTGGAAATGGTGGTCTACTCGAGCTAGCCACGTTTCCCATAAACTGGGTCATGGTCTGCTGAAGTCCCTAAATGCTAGCCATAAGACCGGTCAATAACTCAGAGGCTATCGGTGGGGCAGTGGCACCTGCTGCAATAGTGGAACTGCGAGCTCGTCTCATAACAACTCCTCGCCCCCTAGTACGGGCCCTCCCTCTAGTTTGCGAAGGGGTAGCTCCACCCGAGGGATTCCCTGATGCCTCGAGAGCTGCAGAATCTCGAGAGGGCGTACGCCTGCCGCGCGATGGATCCATCTAGAAATATCAGAATAACAACAGAATTTAGCAACAGAATAGACGGGCACACAAGAATTGAAAAACTAAAAACTGACTCAACAGTTCCTAAAAGGTCTCTAGCCGTCCTCCTGCTATGAAGGTGGGGCCCTCACCGGCATAATAGAAACACTGCCAAAGGCCCTGCTCCAGTATCCCCAGGTTCGAACCAGCTCTGATACCACATCTGTCACGCCCCAACCCGGGAGCGTGACCGGCACTGGGGTTAGCTTGCCAACCCCAGTCAGCCTATGAACAAGTCAAAGCAGAAAGCATCGCAGCAGCAAAAGTATCGAAATGCAAGTGTATATATGTACGTCAAAAGTATCTGAGGAATACAAGGAGCTTCTAAAATACAAGTAATAGAAATAATACACAAAAATGCCCGTACATCACTGTAAAGCAGCGGAGGACAAAACTGATCCAGAAGCTACCGCTGCGATCGAAACAGCAATCTGAAAGGGGGAGGAACGGAATGAGTATAAAACTCAGTGAATAACAGTAAAATCTAGACAAGACGGGACATGGATCACAGTTTACAAATCCCCATATATTCGTATAACATATACATGTACATATATATGCATGTCATTCACACACTAGAATCAGAAACAGAATGTCAAACACCTGTCGGAGTATCGGATCTCATCAGAAATCATGTCATACCGGGATCCCGTATCAGAACCAAAGTCAGAAATCACAGATGGCACATAGTGCCGGAACACCCCCGTGTCCTCAGAATCGGATTACAAAAACTCTCGACAGGTAACCTTTTAAATCACATGCATGACTGAGGCACACAAATGTATGAATACAGAAATGTTACAAAATTCATCATAATTTAAAACATATAGATACATGTCCCGAATTCGGATATCAGAAATAAGAAATCAAATCCAGGAATCAAAACCCAAGAATTTGTCAGAAAATCGATATACAGATGCCTGTATAGAAAATACTGTCACTCACCTAGCACGCTAAACAAGGTACCAAAACTCGTGTCGACGGCTCACTGCTCGAGATGCGTCTCCTCCGGAGTATCTACAATCATCAAAACGAAAGTCAGAATCGAAATCGGGTCTCATTCTAGAAAGACTCAACTCCCTAAATGGGTCGGGACCTCCCCCGTCACTGGCCCTAAACATGCATCCTGAGACCCCTAAACCTCATACCTGAACCACTCTAAACTTAAACTGCTAAACCGAAATTAAACGCAACCAAACTCTATCAAACTGGGCTGAACCGAGCCCATTTCTCGTAAACCGAGCCGAATTGGGCTCAAATCCCCAAAATCAGGGTGAACCAGGTTTTTCCTCTTTAAACCCATGACGAACCGGCCTAAAACCTCATGAAAAACCACTGAACCGAAGCCCTACACCCATGAACGAGCCCGAAACGACAAAAAACTGGCCGGTTCAACACATTTTCCCAAAAATTTTCCTTAAAGCTAGATGAACCGGGCTGGTTTTTCACCTAAAACCAGGCCAAGCACACTCTCCAAGGTTCCCCGAGCTGGGAACCAGTTTTTATTCCCCGGTCCAGGCCAGTTTAGGGCCTGAACCGGCCTGGTCAAAGCGGACTGGGCCGAACCTGCCCAGTCAACGCTGGACAGACCCGGGAAGCCCCCAGGTCTGTCTTTTTCGCCCGGGACCCGAACAGCAGACCTGGTTGTCTGCAACGGGTCCCAGCACCCAAATCACCCAGAACCCCCCCTGAAGCTGCTTACCGAAGGACCGAAGCTTCCCGAGCTCGATTTCGACGTCCTCGAGCTGCCTAGACACGATCACTCGGGAGGAATTCAACCCAAAAACCAGATTTTTCCCAGTCGGCCCAACCGCACACAGCAACCCCCTTCAGCTCAGCTCTCCCTCTCTTTCTCGAAATTTCTTGATCCTTCACCTATACCCAATTCCGATTTGCTTAAATGTAAAGTTACAAAATTGCTTTTGAGCTGTTTCAAGCTCATTGGAGCAAAAATCTTCCGGTTCGTTTGGCCGGTTTTCTGGGTTCTCTGTTCGTTCTTTTTTTTTTTTTTTTTTTTTTTTAACCGGGTTACTACACGTACACAAAACATAAGAATAAAATAAAAACTAAATATTAAAATTTAATAATAAAAATATTTGAATATATAAATAAGAAAATAAATTCTCACAAGAAAAATAATCTTCCACTCCTAACTACCATCCTTGCCTGACTCAAATGATGAATTTGAGTAATGTACGGGAGCAGTGGACAATGAATGAGTGGGTGGTGTGTTTTTCATTGTTGCTGTCATATTGTACAACTCGTAAATGACAGCCTCCTTACTTCCAATCTTTTGCAGCGACTCCATGTTTTTAGTCTTCACAACCCCCACTTTTTCATGAAACTCCTTATTTTTTAAGCGTCTGGATTTTTGATGTTTTGAATGAGTTGGAGGCATCGGATGGAGGCTAGTACATCAACTAGGAAGAACCTTGTTTCCCTAGGCCACGTATATGGCCAAAGGATCTTCGCCCAAAACACTTTGCCCAATCTTGACTTCTTCCATCTCTCGAGACTCTAGAATGGTGGTCTCATTAGGTGCAAATTGAGAGGACTGGGATGTGACACTTTAAACGAAGTTTGGAATGCCCAACGTTGAAATTTAAACATACATCACACATTTCATACATTTTCATATCTTACATGCATCAAGCCTAATACACGCATATTTTGAGAAAGTAAAAGTTAAGGAAATTATTTTATTTTTGCTTCTTCACAACCTTAGGAAGGTCTAAAAGATCCTTAGAAAATATTAGAATGTAAGATTTATGTGATAGTGAAAGAAAATTTGTAAGAAAACGAAAGTTAGAAAAGAAAAACCCTAGCTTATGCAAGCTATTATATGAATAAAAATTATAAAAAATTAAATAAATAAAATTATAAAAAAAATTTAGTGACTAAACCTAATCAAAACCCTGACTATAGGGGATTAGAAGGGCATTACAGTAGTTGTCTAGGGTTATTAGAACTTAAAAAGGATGCAAAAGGGATTTTAGAAACAAGGAGTGGCATTTTGGTCAATTCCATGGGGCCCATATGTTGACTTTATGGGGGGATATAAAAGCCCCCAAGTTTCTAGAAAAAGCCATTTTGGTCATGCAAGCCAAGGGAGAGGAGAAGGAGAGAAAGAAGAAAGGAAGAAGAAGAAGAGAGAATACAGAAAAAGGTAAGGAAAATTATTCAAATTTCTAGAAAAATCATTTTTGTGTAGATTTTTTTGTAAATTTTGATGCTATATCTATCCTTCTTCCATTTGCTTGAAGAAACTAGAATTTTTTAAGGGATTTAGCTGCTGAAATTTCTACTAGCCAAAAATTGTAGAGGGAGAAGAAACTTGGTTGGTGTTTTGAAAGAAATTTGCAAGAATCATGTGTTGTCTTGAAACTATGATATTTCTATGAATTTATATGGGAATTCAATGCTCTTTGTGAAGCTGAAACTAGGGTAGAAGTAGGAGAGAATCATGTGGGAGCATGGAAGGGAGGAGAAAATTGCATGAAAGGCGAGAAAAGAGAGCAAAAACACCAAGTAGAACAACATGTGTAAGCAGAAAATTTTCTACAAGAAACCCTATGATAGCCAAACCATATAGGGTTAGCAAGGGACTTAGTTTTGGTTCAAATTTAATGGTAATGAATATACTAGAGAGTTGGTAAGCCAAAAGAGGTGGAGCCTAGAAGGAAAAATCAAAATTTTTACTCCAAGATAGGCTAAACCTAAGTGAAGGATTGGAATGGAGTGTGCAGAAATTTTCTCCAATACTCCCTTACTTAGGCCACGAAATTGGGGTATGGAATGGGTTCAAATGTAAGTCAATTAAGTTGCTAGGTGGATGAAGTAGTTAGCCAAAAGAAAGGAAAAGGTTAGACAACTAAATTAGAGCCTAATTTATGTAAAACTCATTAGGAAAACAAGGTTTGGAGGTGCGAGAATTTTCTATAGAAAATTTTAGCTTCTAAGCAACTTGTTCAGGGCTTATAGGGGGCTTAATGAGGCCTTAAATCAAGGCCAAACAATGGTTTAAGAGAGAGTTAAAACAATTTAATAAGAAAGTGGAAGAAGTTGACTCAATTAGATTTAAAAGTCTAGTGAAATTTAGTTAGGATGTAAAATGGATCATTTGTGTGTGAATTAACAAGCAAGCTTGAAGAACTAAAAGGCTAACTTTGAGGAAGTTTTACACCTCTCTAAGGGCCATGAAATGGGGTCTAAAAGAGGCCAAATGAAGGACCAAAAGAAGGCAATAAAATAATAGACCAAGGAAAAATAAATGAAAACTGACTTAAAATCATTTCAGTTGTCAATAATAACAATTCGAACTTTAGAGACTTATGAAGTGGACTTGAAGCCTCCTAAGCAAGTTAAAATTCTTGGAAAAAGGTAAAGATGTAGTTTAAAAAAAGGGTAGAAATAAGAGTACAAATAATCTAAATCATCCACCATTTCTATGCATTCTATCATGTATTTGTGACATTCTACTTATGTCCCACACATTCTACACTTGTAGGCATATGAGATAAGGCTAAGTCAAACCCTATCCAGGCAAAGCAGAAAGAGTATTAGTGGGTTTTACACATGGTGAGTGGTATACTCTCTAATCTTAGACTTTTTAAACTAAAATGCATGCTTTAAGATTCAAATGACATGTTAAGAAAACTATCTTTATATTTTCACATGAAAACTTGAAAACAAGTGTTAATGTTTTGCTTTTAGTACACTTGGGCTTTTGTGGTGTTCATGATACTTTGATATTTCAGCACTTAGACTGATATGTCGAGCAGCTATATTGGGTAGGTGATTATTCTACACTCTTGTGCTTTGACTTTAGACCCAATAAGGTCTCAGACACCGCAAAGTATATTAGTATGGCCTGAAGTGGTGACCCATGGTTGCAGGCTACATGGTGTAGTAGCGCCTAACATAATTTGTCGATTTATGCTTTCATGATTTTACTGCCCTTAAGTATTGTCAAATTGTACACACCCCATTAGAGTTATATGAGATATAGCTTCATCTGTAATTCTCTGCATCTATTTATATTTCATAGATTGGACTTCCACGATGTCACACCCACCCCTTATGCACTGGAATGGATGCAACAACGGGACAACAACCAACTCACCACTAGTAAAAATTCGACAGCATGCTAGCTATTGTAACCCCTTTATGTTCTCAGCCTGACATTTAACCTATATAAAGATATATACATCCACTATCCAATGTACAATGAGAAGCTAAATATCATAATAAGTCAAAGGTCAAGATTCCTCGGTCTTGATAGTAGTGACTAGAACATGCACACAAATCCATGTACGTTTGTCGGGCAAGCTAAGCCCAAGTTCTCAACATAACTATATGTAAGGTCTCATAAATCTCATGCATACCACATCCATAATCTCATTATAGGATTTACACATTTGCAAGTTGACTATACATTGCATGTGTACTTTTATGCAATGTAAAATACAAACTCCCTGGCATAAGGTACATATCCCATAGTAACACCTTAATTTCAAATACATAGATCTGTGCCCACCTCTTATACATGTGCAACACTCTTGAGCACTAATCACAAAGATAGAGGAACTAATCTAATACTAGATTTGCAAGATAAGGGAAAAAGAGTGAGACAAACATACTAGTGAATGGCATATAACTAATCTTAGTGGAAAGAGTTAGGGTTTAATCATATACTACCTAAACATACTTTTCCATAAAATTCCATGAGCATATCATAACAAATAAATTCAAATCAAGAGAATCACATCTGTATCAAAAAATCATGTTTGCATAATAATCATCAAATGACGATATTAGTCCATGTATCTAAAGAAATCAGAGAAACATAAAAAATTTGAGATCATAAGAATCATGGTGCATATATCATATGTGTGGTTTATTTAGATGTGCACTCCGATAATTGTGTGTCTCTGGGACAGTAAAATCATGAAACCATAAACCATAGTCTAGCCCCATAGGGCAAAACATATCGAATGCTACTGTACTATGTAGTCTACATTGAGGTTGCCGCCAACTTCCTTGATCAAAGTAACATAGTGGGCGGCCTCTAGGATCCCCTATTGAATTCAAACATATATCATATCTTGTACCATATAACGTCATGTTTGTAGAACTATCACCTACCCCAAGAGGTTGCTTGACATTTCATCTTTGGTGCCAAAGCACAATACATCAGGAAAATCATAAATATCATCAAATCCATCATGTGGTTGAAATCAGAACATAGCTGACATATTTCCATTTTCATATATCAACATAGAACATTTTGGGAAATCTAAACAACATTTTTAAGAAAACATGTTTGAAAAATAACTAAAATTAGAAAGATGCCACTCACAATGAGTATGATGCTAAGTCTGTGGATCTGGATCTAAAATATCTTGGCTTGGAACCAATTTAGTGCCCTCTCCTACGGTGTAATTATGCATACACACACACACATCAATAACATATTTAATGTGTGAGGTGTCATGCATGCTTAAGTTATTCTTAATTTAGCTTAAATTTTCTTTAAGCCTTCTATTTCTTAGGCTCCTTCAATTTCTTCCTATTTCATCTCTAATAATCCTCTAACTAGTCTCATTTAAGGTAGTTAGGCTATGCAACGTTCATTTTTCTAAAATCCTTAGGCTGCTGAAATTTTAGTATCTTTCCCTCATCAATGGCTTACATAGTAGGTAATGATCAATTCAAGTTCTTTTTATTTTTGGCCAATCTTAGTACATCCTTGGGCTTTCCTTAACTCATTTCCATTTAGGAATTTTGCGCTTCTAACTATGCCCTTTCTTCCTCAATTAATTCCAATTAAATCTGAAAAATTTCCTGCTAAGTTTACAGCTTGCAACCTTATGTATATAGGTTAGGTTTTGGGTGATTTTGAGGGGTAATAGGCTTCCAAATTGAATTCCTTTTTAACCCTATTCTTAATGAAGTTTGGACACTTCTTAAATCACCTTTAGAGCTCTAACATAACCCAATTCTAGGCCTTAAAAGGGCATGGACAGCAAGCTCTCATAACCTACAGAAATCCTGAAGATTTTCCAGCTTGCACAATTGGCCTCTAAATGATGTTAAGCCACATTTTAACCCCAAATTAAGCTTTTCCTCCCTTGATTTCATCCTTATTCCCTCTCCTCTTCATGGTTGTAGGTGTGAACCATAGCTAGTTCTCCAACTCTACCACAAGTTTCATCAAATTGGAGCAACATCATAGACTCATCAATTTCCAGTTTTCTACACTATTTCATGTGCAAAAAGCATGGGAGAACCTCCCCCCTTAAGATTTGGCCACCCTAGTTGCAGCACCCTAACCTCCTTTAATCCTTCACATAATCCTATAATTTCATCATATGATGCAAGAAGAGTTAAATTCTAACCATTGCTATATAAAATTTTGAATAAATAAGCTTAATTTTAAATTGAAAAGTTTAAACCATGGCAGATTTTCAGCCCCTTTTTGATGCTCAAAAATGAAATATAATATAGAAATTGCATGTATAGGTGATATACTAGCTTGGCTTAACAAGAAAATACAAGAAAATTAAGTTAGAACACAAAAATTTCATAAACTAACCATGGATATTTTATTTTTCTTCCTTTCTCTTCTCTTTTCTTTCCCCCTTCCTCTCTCTTCTTCCCCTTTGATTGGTGCACAAAATGGGGCTTGTGTGTGTGTGTGTGTGTGTGTGTGTGTGTGTCTCATGTATGTGTATAGGTTAGCCAAAGAACCAACCTTATCTTTTAGAAATTACATTTTGGCCTTTGAATTTTGGTTGTTTGCATTTTGATCCCAAAACCTTCTAATTTTTGCATATTAGCCCAAAAATTCAGAAATTCTTTAATAAGGCCCTATTAATCTAATTCTCTACTACCTTAGAATATACCTACATACATATCTTTTTACAATTTTTAATTTTTAATTCACTAATTATTAATAAATCCCTAACTATGTGGCAATTTCTATTACTATCTTTCTTATTCCTTCTTCTAACTAGCTTCTAAAATCCCTTCCTAAACCTTCCTATTCCTTTAATTAACCCTCTTATTTTCTTAATTTCCTTCTCTAAATTTAGGGATAAGAGAATTGAATTCCAAAGGAATTGGCTTTTTTTCAAAGTTATAAACCAATGTCCAGAAATAAATATAACACATGCAAGTAACTATATGTTGATAGCAATGCACACATATATATTAGACAAATATTAGGGATTTTGGGTTGTGATGCCACACATGATATACTAGTGAATCGAATGGGATGCCACGCATGATATACTAGTGAATTGAAAGAATAACAGTTGACACTGATTGTGACATTCCAAACCAAGTTTGGAATGCACAATCTTGGTACTTATATATGCATCATACACTGTCACGCCCCAACCTGGGAGCGTGACTGGCACTGGGGTTAGCTTGCCAACCCCAGTCAGCCTACAAACAAGTCAAAGCGGAAAGCATTGCAGCAGCAAAAGTATCGAAATGCAGGTGTATATATGTACGTCAAAAGTATCTGAGGAATACAAGGAGCTTCTAAAATACAAATAATAGAAATCATACACAAAAATGCCCGTACATCATTGTAAATCAGCGGAGGACAAAATCGATCCAGAAGCTACCGCTGCAATCGAAACAGCAATTTAAAAGGGGGAGGAACGGAATGAGTATAAAACTCAGTGAACAACAGTAAAATCTAGACAAGACGGGACATGGATCACTGTTTACCAAATCCACATATGTTCGTATAATATACACAGGCACATATATAAGCATGTCATTCACACATCAGAATCAGAAATAGAATGTCAAACACCTGTCGGAGTATCGGATCTCATCAGAAATCATATCATATCGGGATCCCGTATTAGAACCAAAGTCAGAAATCACAGATGGCACATAGTGCCGGAACACCCCGTGTTCCTCAGAAATCGGATCACAAAAACTCTTGACAGGTAACCTTTTAAATCACATGCATGACTGATGCACACAAATGTATGAATACATAAATGTTACAAAATTCATCATAATTTAAAACATATAGATACATGTCCCGAATTCGAATATCAGAAATCAGAAATCAAATCCAAGAATCAAAACCCAAGAATCTGTCAGAAAATCGATATACAGATGCCTATATAGAAATACTGTCACTCACTTGGCACGCTAAACGAGGTACCAAAACTCGTGTCGACGGCTCACTACTCGAGATGCGTCTCCTCCGGAGTATCTACAATCATCAAGTCAAAAGTCAGAATCAAAATCAGGTCTCATTCTAAAAAGACTCAACTCTCTAAATGGGTCGGGACCTCCCCCGTCACCGGCCCTAAACACGCATCCCGAGACCCCTAAACCTCATACCCGAACCATTCTAAACTTAAATTGCTAAACCGAAATTAAACGCAACCAAACTTTACCCAACTGGGCTGAACCGAGCCCATTTCCCGTAAACCGAGCCGAATCGGGCTCAAAACCCCAAAACCAGGGTGAACCGGGTTTTTCCTCTTTAAACCCATGACAAACCGGCCCAAAACCTCATGAAAAACCACTGAACCGAAGCCCTACACCCATGAACCGAACCCTAAACGACAAAAACCGGCCGGTTCAACACATTTTCCCAAAAATTTTCCTTAAAGCTAGATGAACCGGGCTGGTTTTTCACCTAAAACCAGCCTAGGCACATTCTCCAAGGTTCCCCGAGCCGGGAACCGATTTTTATTCCCCGATCCAGGCCGGTTTAGGGCCTGAACTGGCCTGGTCAAAGCGGACTGGGCTGAACCGGCCCAGTCAACGCTGGACAGACCCGGGAAGCCCCCGGGTCTGTCTTCTTCGCCCGGACCCGGACAGCAAACCCAGTTGTCTGCAACGGGTTCCGGCACCCAAATCACCCAGAACCCCCCCTGAAGCTACTTACCGAAAGAACCGAAGCTTCCCGAGCTCGATTCCGACGTCCTCGAGCTGCCTAGACACGATCAATCGGGGGAAATTCAACCCAAAAACCAGATTTTTCCCAGTCGGCCAAACCGCACACCGCAACCCCCTTCAGCTCAGCTCTCCCTCTCTTTCTCGAAATTTCTTGGTAAATCTTGTAACCCATATTCGGTTTGTCATATATATCAAGTTACAGAATTGCTTTCGTGTTGTTTCAAGCTTATTGGAGCAAAAATCATCCAGTTCACTTGGCCGGTTTTCTGGGTTCTCTGTTCGTTCGTGTTTTTTTTTTTTTAACTAGGTTATTACATTCTCCCCCCCTTATAGAAATTCGTCCCCGAATTTAATACTACTACGTACCTTGCCCATCGAACAGATGGGGGTATCTCCGGCGCATAATCTCCTCGGATTCCCAAGTGGCTTCTTCTGATGTCTGACTTTTCCAAAGTACTTTGACGGAGGGAATTTCCTTCGATCGAAGCTGTTTCACCTGACGATCTAATATCGCAACTGGCTCATCCTTATATGACAGATTTCGGTCTAGTTGAACATCCTGCGTGGCAATCACATGCGATGGATCGGATAAATATCCCCTCAGCATAGAAACATGAAAAACAGGGTGTACCAACGATAACTCTGGAGGAAGAGCCAAACGGTATGCAACAGCTCCCACTCAATCTAATATCTCGTACGGGCCGATATACCGGGGACTAAGCTTACCTCTCCTGCCAAATCTCACCACGCCTTTCATCGGAGAAACTCTCAAAAATACGTGGTCTCCAACAGCAAACTCTAACGGACGGCGTCGGTGGTCCACATACGCTTCTGTCTGCTCTGGGCTGCAGACAGTCGATCTCGAATCATCCGAACTCTGTCCACCGCGTCCCGGACTAAATCTGGTCCCAGCAAACTTGCCTCCCCGGCCTCCAACCAACCAATCGGAGATCTGCATTGCCTGCCATATAAAGCCTCAAATGGTGCCATCTGAATACTGGACTGGTAACTATTGTTGTAGGCAAACTCGATCAAAGGGAGGTACTGACTCCAACCGCCTCCAAAGTCCATAATACAAGCTCGCAGCATATCCTCTAAAATCTGTATCGTTCGCTCTGACTGCCCATCAGTCTGTGGATGAAATGCTGTACTCAAATCTAGTCGGGTCCCCAATACCCCCTGGAATGCCCTCCAAAATCGGGACGTGAACTGAGATCCCCTATCAGAAATAATAGACCGGGGTACCCCATGTAAACGCACTATCTCATCCACGTAGAGCTGGGCATACTGGGTCACGCTGTAGCTCGTCTTAACCGGAAGAAAGTGTGCGGTCTTGGTCAGTCGGTCAATAACAACCCAAACAGAATCATATCCTCCCGTGGTACGCGGCAATCCAGTCACGAAATCCATGGCGATGCCCTCCCACTTCCACTCTGGTATCTCAATCTGCTGATGTAGCCCTGCGGGTCTCTGGTGCTCAGCGTTAACCTGCTGGCAAGTCAGGCATCTCGAAACAAAATCTGCTACATCCCTCTTCATCCCATCCCACCAGTAAAGATGTCTCAAATCCTGATACATCTTAGTGATACTAGGGTGGATAGTGTATCTGGAACTGTGTGCCTCTGTCAGAATCGTGTGCCACAAGTCGTACACATCAGGCACACACAATCGGCCCCTACAACGAAGTACCCCCTCTGTGTCAATCTGAAACTCAGCACCTTTACCTCTCTGGACATCTTTCTTCAGCTTGCATAGCCTGGCATCTCTGTCCTGCTCTGCCTTGATTCTGTCAATCAAGGACGACTGTACACGTAGTTGTGCTAATAATCGCCCGGTATCCTCGATCTGTAACTGTATCCTGTCGCCCTGAAGACTGTGCAATGCCGCAATCAGCGGTCGCCTTGTCGGAGCAATATGGGCCAAGCTCCCCATCGATTTCCTACTCAATGCGTCGGCGACAACATTGGCTTTTCCTGGGTGATATAAAATTGTACAATCGTAGTCCTTGAGAAACTCCATCCATCTACGTTGTCTGAGATTCAGATCCTTTTGGTTGAATATATACTTTAAACTCTGATGATCTGTGTAAACCTCACATGGCTCGCCGTACAGATAATACCTCCAGATCTTCAGTGCAAACACCACGGCCGCAAGCTCTAAATCGTGGGTAGGGTAGTTTTGCTCGTGTCTCTTAAGCTGCCGGGATGCATAAGCAATCACTCGCCCATGCTGCATCAGAACGCATCCCAATCCTACCCGAGAAGCATCACAATAAACCAAAAATCCCTCAGAGCCAGAAGATAAAGCTAATACGGGGGCAGAAGTCAAACAATCCTTGAGTCGCTGAAAACTCTCCTCGCAGTCATCTGACCAAACAAATCTAACATTCTTCTGAGTCAACCTGGTCAGGGGTGCAGTTATCCGAGAGAAATCCTGCACAAATCTACGGTAATAGCCTGCTAATCCCAGAAAACTACAAACCTCCGTAACCGAAGACGGTCTCGGCCACTGCTGAATGGCCTCAATCTTGTGGGAGTCCACTGTAATACCCTCCCCAGATATCACATGTCCGAGGAAGGCCACACTGTCGCACCAGAACTCACATTTAGAAAATTTAGCATAGAGCCTGTGATCTCTCAAAGTCTGCAAAACCTTACGTAAATGTGTCCCGTGCTCCTCCCTGCTCTTCGAATATACCAAAATGTCATGAATAAATACTATAACAAATCGATCCAGGAAAGCACAAAATACTCGATTCATCAGGTCCATAAAGGCTGCCGGAGCGTTCGTCAGTCCGAACGACATCACAAGAAACTCGTAATGACCATATCGAGTCCGGAAAGCCGTCTTCGGAATGTCTTCATCTCTAATCTTCAACTGGTGATAGCCCGAACGGAGGTCTATTTTGGAGAAGCACCTGGCTCCCTGTAACTGGTCAAACAAGTCATCAATCCTTGGCAACGGATATTTGTTCCGCACTATCACTCTATTGAGTTGTCGGTAGTCAATGAAAGTCGCAGTGAACCATCCTTCTTCTTGACAAATAATACTGGTGCGCCCCATGGGGATGTACTCGGTCTAATAAAGCCTTTGTCTAAAAGATCTTGGAGCTGTTCTTTTAATTCTCTAAGTTCTGCCGAGGCCATTCGATAAGGAATAATCGAAATAGGCTGTGTGCCCGGCACCAAATCAATACAAAACTCGATCTCTTTATCGGGAGGAAGGCCTGGCAACTCGTCTGGAAAAACATCCGCAAATTCATTAACAACAGATACCTGCTCTAGACTTTGCTCCGCAATCCTCGTATTTCTCACTGTCGCCAAAAACCCCTGATATCCCTGAGTAAGCAACCGATAAGCTCTCATAAATGATATCATCGGCGCCGGAATCATAGTATACTCTCCCTGATACATAAACGGTGCCTCTCCCAGTACCTCAAAACTAACTGTCTTCTGGCGACAATCTAAGGTAGCATAACAAGAAGCCAGCCAATCCATCTCGAGAATGACATCAAATTCCAGCATAGACAACAAAATCAAATCTGCCAATGAATCCCGGCGGCTATAGATATCATACACGATCGGTATACATACTCAACGCAAACCGTCTCCCCGACTGGAGTCGCGACAGAAAAACCCTGCTCTAACAGTGATGGTGGCCCACTAGTCGAGAACTCCCCCGAAACATACGAGTAGGTAGAACCCGGATCGAATAATACATATGCCTGACGAGAACAAACCAAAACCGTACCTGTAACAACTGCATTGGACGCTTGAGCGTCCTGTCGAGTCAGGGCAAAAACTCGGGCCTGGCCTCTCCCTCGACCTCTCCCTCTAGAACCGCGCCCACGAGAACTGGATGGCTCTGTCCTAGCTGGTAAGGAAGTCTGAGACGAAGTGCCAGTAGCCAAAATAGCCTCGGCCGAAAATGGGCAGTACCTAACACGGTGACCCTGCTGGCCACACCGAAAACATACTGAGGTCACTATAGCAGGCGCAATGGTAGTCTCCTGTGGAAAAGGGCAGTCTCTGATCAAATGGCCCTGCTGGCCACACCGAAAGCAGGCCCCTGTCGCCCGTCGACACTGCCCCGCATGGGCCTTCCCGTAAATAGAACAACTCGGCACTGACTGAGCACGATCACCTGAAGCGGCAGTGCTAGCAGACGACTGCCTGCCTGACGACCCTCGGTGCCTGGAAGAACGTCGGTGACCATGGGACGATGACCCTCTCTGAGAATCGGTACTGTCACCAAAAGATCCCTCAGTCTTAACCCTCTTCCCTGTATCTCCAACTATCTGCTCGGGCACTCTCGAATGCTCCAAGAAACGAGCAGACTCCACTGCCTGTGCATATGTACACCGCCCTATGTGAGAACCTAGGGCCCAATGCAATGAGGGTGACAGACCCTGAATGAATCCCGTGGCACGAGCGGTATCATCTAGAACATGTGCCGGGGCATAACGAGAGAGACGGGTAAACTCCTCCTCATACTCTGATACAGTCATACCCGGCCTCTGTCTCAGTCTCGCGAACTCTCCTGCTAACTCCACCATCCGGCTAGTCGGGAAAAATCGCTGCAAAAACTCTGTACGAAACTCGCCCCAAGTCATAGGAGCGGCATCTGCCGGCCGAAGGGTCAACTGCTGATTATACCAGGCCTGGGCAACCCCTCGAAGTCTGAAGACTACCAACTCCACCCTCCTAGCATCGGAATACTGAATAATCACAAATATCTTAACCAGCCTATCCAAAAACTCATGCGGATCCTCCCTGCTGTCAAAACCGGAGAAAGTGGGAGGCTCCATACTTAGGAAATCACGAAAATATCCATCAAAACCGGACCTGCACGGCTCCGGTGCAGCTGCAGTCGTAGCTGGAATGGGGGCGGTACTCACGGGAGTACTGGCTGGAAATGGTGGCCTACTCGAGCTAGCCACGTTTCCCATAAACTGGGTCATAGTCTGCTGAAGTCCCTGAATGCTAGCCATAAGACCGGTCAATAACTCAGAGGCTATCGGTGGGGCAGTGGCACTTGCCGCAGTAGTGCAACTGCGAGCTTGTCTCGTAACAACTCCTCACCCCCTAGTACGGGCTCTCCCTCTAGTCTGCGAAAGGGTAGCTCCACCCGAGGGATTCCCTGATGCCTCGGGAGCTGCAGAATCTCGAGAGGGCGTACGTCTGCCGCGCGATGGATCCATCTAGAAATATCAGAATCACAACAGAATTTAGCAACAGAATAGACGGGCACACAAGAATTGAAAAACTGAAAACTGACTCAACAGTTCCTAAAAGGTCTCCAGCAGTCCTTCTGTTAGGAAGGTGGGGCCCTCACCGACATAACAGAAACACTGCCAAAGGCCCTGCTCCAGTATCCTCAAGTTCGAACCAGCTCTGATACCACATCTGTCACGCCCCAACCCGGGAGCGTGACCGGCACTGGGGTTAGCTTGCCAACTCCAGTCAGCCTACAAACAAGTCAAAGCGGAAAGCATTGCAGCAGCAAAAGTATCGAAATGCAGGTGTATATATGTACGTCAAAAGTATCTGAGGAATACAAGGAGCTTCTAAAATACAAATAATAGAAATGATACACAAAAATGCCCGTACATCATTGTAAAGCAGCGGAGGACAAAATCGATCCAGAAGCTACCGCTGCAATCGAAACAGCAATCTGAAAGGGGGAGGAACGGAATGAGTATAAAACTCAGTGAACAACAGTAAAATCTAGACAAGACGGGACATGGATCACTGTTTACCAAATCCACATATGTTCGTATAATATACACAGGCACATATATAAGCATGTCATTCACACATCAGAATCAGAAATAGAATGTCAAACACCTGTCGGAGTATCGGATCTCATCAGAAATCATATCATATCGGGATCCCGTATCAGAACCAAAGTCAGAAATCACAGATGGCACATAGTGCTGGAACACCCCCGTGTTCCTCATAAATCGGATCACAAAAACTCTCGACAGGTAACCTTTTAAATCACATGCATGACTGATGCACACAAATGTATGAATACATAAATGTTACAAAATTCATCATAATTTAAAACATATAGATACATGTCCCGAATTCGAATATCAGAAATCAGAAATCAAATCCAGGAATCAAAACCCAAGAATCTATCAGAAAATCGATATACAGATGCCTATATAGAAAATACTGTCACTCACCTGGCACGCTAAACGAGGTACCAAAACTCGTGTCCACGGCTCACTGCTCGAGATGCGTCTCCTCCGGAGTATCTACAATCATCAAGTCGAAAGTCAGAATCGAAATCAGGTCTCATTCTAAAAAGACTCAACTCTCTAAATGGGTCGGGACCTCCCCTGTCACCGGCCCTAAACACGCATCCCGAGACCCCTAAACCTCATACCCGAACCATTCTAAACTTAAATTGCTAAACCAAAATTAAACGCAGCCAAACTCTACCCAACTGGACTGAACCGAGCCCATTTCCCGTAAACCGAGCCGAATCGGGCTCAAAACCCAAAACCAGGGTGAACCGGGTTTTTCCTCTTTAAACCCATGACGAACCGGCCCAAAACCTCATGAAAAACCACTGAACCGAAGCCCTACACCCATGAACCGAACCCTAAACGACAAAAACCGGCCGGTTCAACACATTTTCCCAAAAATTTTCCTTAAAGCTAGATGAACCGGGTTGGTTTTTCACCTAAAACCAGCCTAGGCACATTCTCCAAGGTTCCCCGAGCTGGGAACCGGTTTTTATTCCTCGGTCCTAGCCGGTTTAGGGCCTGAACTGGCCTGGTCAAAGCGGACTGGGCCGAACCGGCCCAGTCAACGCTGGACAGACCCGGGAAGCCCCCGTGTCTGTCTTCTTCGCCCGGGACCCAGACAGCAGACCCGGTTGTCTGCAACGGGTCCCGGCACCCAAATCACCCAGAACCCCCCCTGAAGCTGCTTACTGAAAGAACCGAAGCTTCCCGAGCTCGATTCCGACGTCCTCGAGCTGCCTAGACACGATCAATCGGGAGAAATTCTACCCAAAAACCAGATTTTTCCCGGTCGGCCAAACCGCACACCGCAACCCCCTTCAGCTCAGCTCTCCCTCTCTTTCTCGAAATTTCTTGGTAAATCTTGTAACCCATATTCGGTTTGTCATATATATCAAGTTACAGAATTGCTTTCGTGTTGTTTCAAGCTTATTGGAGCAAAACTCATCCGGTTTACTTGGCCGGTTTTTTGGGTTCTCTGTTCGTTCTTTTTTTTTTTTTTTTTTTTTTTTTTTTTTAACCAGGTTATTACATAGACTTCATGCATTTCATGCATAGCATGCATTTTCATTTATGACTTGCATATTTTAAGAAAATTAAAACTTAGGAAAACTAATTTATTTTTGCTTGCTTACAACCTTAGAAAAGCCTAAAAATACCTTTAAAAAATTAGAAGGTGAGATTTACAGGATAGTGAAAGAAAATTTGAAAAAAACTAAAGTTTAGTAATGAAAAACCCCAATTTATGCAACTTAGCATAAAAAAATTGTAAAAACTAAAATGAATGAAATTATGAAATTGTGAAAGATTATTAGTGATTGAATCTAATCAAGGCCTTGAGTTTAGGCAGATTGGAGGGGAATTAGAAAACTTTTTCTAGGGTTAAAAGTGGAATTTCACTCAAAAAGGACATAGATGTAATTAAGGTAAAATATTAGGAGCATTTAAGTCTTTTCTCAAGGGGGCTTGTGCTGACGTACTTCAGGGGTATTTAAGCCCTTTTGTCTAGATTCTTCACAATTTCATACAAGCTAGAGAGAGAAGAGAGCAATGGAAGAAGAAAGGAAGAAAGAAGAAGAAGAAAAGCAAAGAAAGGTAAGGAAAGTTCTAGAATTTTCTAGAACTTTCTAATTTCTGGTTAGAAAACTTGTGATTTTTAATTCTCTCTACTTTACTATCATCTACTTGAAGAAACAAAAGATTTGAAGGAGGTTTTGATGTTGGAAATGGGGATATGCTGTCCAAAATTTTAGAAAGAAAGTAAACCTCTCTAGTTGCAATTTTTGCATAAATGTTGTAAAAAACATGTTTTCCTTTGAAACCTTGTTATCTCTATGGACTTATGGTGCATATATATATTATTTATGAATCAGAAATAGGGTAGGAAACAGGCGTGTCATGTGGAAGTGAGGGAAAGGGGGAGAAAATTGAAAGAAAAAATAAGAAAATGGGGCAAAACACAAATTAGAAGAATGTTGTAGCTTGCTGAAAAATTTTTGCAGGTTCATCCCAAGATGGCCAAATCTCAAGGCTAGAAATAGGTCTTTTTTTTTTTCAATTTTGATGCTAATAGGTGTATTAGGATGTGTCTTAGTCCAAAGAAAAAGGAAATGTAAAGAAGAGACCAAAAGTTTGACAAATAGTGAGGAATATCAAATCAAAGAAGGTAGTGAGGGTGTGATTGCAGAAAATTTTTCTGCAATATGTGTCCATCTAAGCCATGAAATTGGACCTGGACAAGGGCTCAAATACCATTATTTGAGTGGCTAAATGGATAATGGAGTTAGTTGAAAGAAATGAGACAGTTAGGAAACCAATTTAAGATAAAAATTATGCCAATCTCATTAGGAAAATGAGGTGTAGAAATGCAAAAAACTTTCTACAAGAAATTTCAGCAACCTAGGCAGCTTGTTGATGGCTTTTAAGGAACTTAATAAAGTACTAAACCAAGTCTAATCAATAGCTTAGAAAGTGGTTAAAATCAAATAAGGAGATAGTAATAGACATTGGCTCAATTTAACTTGGAACTAGAAAACCATAATTAAATGCAATGTGGCCTTTGACCTTCCTCAGGGAGGTATAAAAGTATATTCCATTGCATTAGAGATGCACATGGATTGGTTCTTATTAGAGAATCCCTGAAAATTTTGGGGCAAATTGACAAATTTTAGTGAATTTAGGCCAAAATGTAATTAAAGCAAAGTTTGGGGGCCAAAGTGCAAATATACAAAGTATAGGTCGGTTCTGGCCTTATATGAACTATTTTTTCCTGGAATTCTTAAGAAGTTTCGTGGATTTAGAGAGAGAAAAAGCAAGGGAGAAAAGAGAAGCAAGGAAGAAGAAGAAAACCAAGAAAAAGATAAGGAAATTCTAGAAAAATTATTTTTTTGTGATTTTTCTTATAGAATTTTATGTTATATCTCTACTTCTTTCAATTGCTTGAGAAAAATATGATTTATAAATGAGTGTGGTTGCTGAAAGTGGGGATATACTGGCCAAATTTCTACAGAGAGGGTAAACCTCTCTAGTTGATAATTTTGGATGAAATTTGTGCAAACCATGTGTTGCTTTAGAAATTTTGTGTTTCCATGGAATTATATTAAGTTTACAATGCTGTTTATGAACCTGAGAACAGAGTAGGAACAGGAGGGACTCACGTGGGTTTGAGAAACAAGAGAGAAAATGGCAAGAAAACATGGAAAATCAAGTTGAACAACACAAGAAAACAGTTTTAGAATTTCAGAAAATTTTGGCAACAAAATCCTATGTTGGCTGACACTTTTGGCCTAGGAAATGGCTTGATTTTAGCTTAAACTTGATGGTAAAGAATGCCTTAGGAAGTGTGTGGCTAAATGACAAGAAATAGGAGAAGAAATGGCCGAAATTTAGGATCATAAGGGGAAGAAACCAAACTTGGTTCTGGAAGTGGGTTGCTGAAATGTCTGCAATGTGAGGGTGTATAGGCCACAAATTTGGGCACCAATTTGGTCCTAATACAAGCCTAAAGAATGGTTAATTAGAGGGTTTAACCAATATAGGAAGGGAAGTGAGTTAAGAAACTAAATTAGTCTCAAACTTATATAAGACTTGTGAGAAAATAAGGTATGATTGTGTAGAACTTTTCTACATGAGTTCCAGCATACTAAGCCAATGATTTAAGGCTTTTGAGAGACTTAATAAGACCTTAGAGCAAAGCCAATTAGAAGATTAACTAGAAGGAAAATTAGCCTAGAGATGGGAAATTATTAGAAGTCCAATTTATTGCCCAACTAAATGAAACACATTAAAGGACTAGGATGCTTAAGTGCAGAATTTTTTTCTGCAAAGATTTTCAGCAACCAAAATGAGTTTTGGGAGGCTTATAAGGACTCAAATAAGGTTTGAAATCAAGACTAATTAGAGGTTTAGAAATGGACTAAGGAAATTCCATAAGCAGAGGGAAGAAAATAACTCAAATTTGCACAAACTTTTGACAACATCAATTAATATAGTACAGAATTTTCTGCAAGAAAATTTTCAGCACCTAAATAGTTTTGAGACTTATAGGAGGCTAATTGAAACCGTAAATTAAGGTCAATGAATGCCTTAGAGGGTGATCAATATAATTTAAGAGAAAAGGGAAGGAAATGGTTCAATTTAGCTAAAATCCTACTCAAAACCTAGACAAGTATAAGGTAAATCATGTGTATCACCTTAAAAAGCAAAACTTAGAAATAATTAAAGCAACTTTAGGAGGTTTCATATACCTTGAAAGTACACGAAGTGGGGCTTAAATATGAGTCAAAATGGGATTTAAAAGAAAGATAACGGCATAAGCAAAAGAATAACTTTAAAGTTTGATGTTTGTATGCATTGCATCATACGTACACTATATTTACTCACATACACGTCGTTCCTTTGTAGGCACAGCAGACCAAGTAGAGTAAAGTCTAGAGCAAGTTGATCGAGCAGGTCATCCCTAGACCATTAGCACGGTGAGTGGCATCCCCTCTAAGCCTAGGATTTTTCATTTCAAATACAATGTTATAAACAAAATGACTTGTTTACTAAACCATATATTTATTTTCATACAAAAACTTGGAAACAGAGTGCTATGTTCTGATTTTTTATTCTACTTGCCTCTTTCATATTTTTTGGTATTTTGGTACTTCTGCACTTAGACTAGTATGTCGGGCAACCATCTGGGGCAAGTGGTTGTACTATATAAGTTTATGTTATGACTTTAGATCCAATAGGGTCTCATACGACAAAGATTGTGTAGTCTGACCTGGAGTAGCAACCCATGAGTGTAGGCTACACAGTGATGTAGCGCTTGACATGTTTTCATGGTTGGATGTTTCCATGGATTTTACTGCCCTTAGATATGATATTGTCGATTGTGTGCACCTGATCAGAGTTATATCAGATGTTATGTATATATGATTATGATTCTTCTATAACCTCTTTACTTTAGTTTTAGTGACAAAGTTATACTTTGATTGATTTATCAGAGAACTTAAATGTGAGATCATGCTTATACTAATCAATTTATGCCTTATTTTTCTATTTTGCTCTATGGATTTCATGTTACATGAAAGAATTAAAAACCTTTATATTTATTTTCTACTTTGGCTTTTCATGGATAGAACAAACCTTGGGGAACTAAATTTATGTATACTATATGTGCAAACCTGCTCTGTTTCCCCAAGATTTAGACTGTATGTCATTTACTGGGAACATTTGTTCTTACTCTTCTTTACTTTGTAGACCTTGCTAGATATACCTACAATGATGTTTGGGTTCACGACACATTAGTTGGAGGCAGGGCCAATAGGACTCTTTGATGACTCAACTGTAGTAGAACTTTATGTAGTACATGCACCAAACAATTCATTAGAGTGGCCTGCATTTGATTTTATAAACTTATAGTTGTTGTGGTTATGGCTTAACTAATGTGTAAATTGTTTTCCTTATTGCCTTGTGGATAAATGAGCCTAGTTGGAATGTAAACTATACTACCATCAATTTTATAGCATCGTTGCTTACGTTTAGTTGCATATAGAATGCACATAACTATTAACAGGTACCATAGGTTTATTTACGAGTATGGTAGTTAGGAGGCACAATAGCCATCATATTGATGGATTTTTCTCTCAGCAGTGGATGGTTGTTACTCCGCTATCCTACTTGCTCAGGCATAGGAGGGGCGTCACATGATATTTGTAGAATCTGCCACATTTTCTCAACATGGATATATGGAATATATTATGAATCTAAGATAACTCTGATGGCATTGTAAGTCTGTAGGCAACTAGCCCCACTCTTTCAGTAATCTCATATGGCATAATGCATCTAAGAGTTAGTTTGCCATTTTTGCCAAACCTTAGAACACCTTTCTAAGGGGAGACTTTAAGAAAATCTCTACAACCTACTTCAAAATGCATATCCTTATATTTTGGATTAGAATAGCTTTTATATCTATCTTAAGCTGCTTTTAGTCTATCTCTGATAGTTCTTATCTGCTCTATTGTAGCTTGAACTATCTCTGGCCTGAATAACTTTCTCTCCCCTTCTTTGTCCTAGCAAATTGGCATCCTACACTTGCTCCCATAAAAAGCTTTATAAGGTGCCATTCAAATACTTGAGTGATAACTATTGTTATATTCAAATTCTACTAAAGGCAAATGTTCATCTCCACTACTTAAAAATTCTAAAACATACCCACATAATGTGCCTTCTAATGACTAAATAGTCTTTTCTAACTAGCCATTTGTCCGTAGGTGAAATGCGGCACTAAAATGTAATTTAGTGCCAAAGGCTTTTTGTAAGCTCAACCAAATCTCGATATAAATCTAGGATCTCTATCTGATACTATGGATACTAGCACCCCATACTTGCTAACTATCTCATTTATATAAATCTTAGCCAATTTGTCTAGCAATAAAGTGTTTTTAATTGTTCATAAATGCACTTATTTTGTCAATCTATCAATAATAACCCATACAACATCATTTTCTCTTCTGGTTATTGGCAATCTTGTCATAAAATCTATAGTAATGTATTCCCATTTCTATTCTAGAATTGGTAGTGGCTATAATCTACCCACCAATCCTTGAGTTTTTGCTTTTGCCTGCTAACGTATCAAGCACCTAGAAAAATAATCCACCATATCTTTTTTCTTTCTATTCCATCAACAATTTTTTTTCAAGTTTCTATACATGTTAGTACTTCCAAGATGCATGGCATATACAAAACAATGGGCTTCTTCCATTATCTACTCCTTTAATTTCCCGACCTTAGGTACACATACTCTGTTCTTAAATATCAATGTACCATCTCACCTTAACCAGAAGTCACTTTCCTTTCCATTTTTGATTTCTTCTCCTATTTTATCCAAGTATGGATCCTGACCTTATGCTTCCTCAATTTGAGAAACTAGTGTAAGTCTCACCTGGAATCGAGCTAGTAAAGCTCTCGATTTGGTCACTAATAGTTGTGCATTTAGGATCTCAATTCTACTAACAGTGGCAAATAAACTATCCTTAAAGTAGCAACTACTCTAGTGGATTTCTTACTAAGGGTGTTGCAACCACATTTGACTTTCCTGTGTGGTATTCAATAGTACAATCACAATCCTTTATATCTGACAGTGTTCCCCGTATAGATAATGTTTCAAAATATTTAAGGCGAAAACTACTACAACAAGCTCCAAATCATGAGTGGGATCATTTAATTCATGTGGTCTTAATTGGTGAGATGTATAAGCAATTACCTTCCCATCTTGCATCAACACGTATCACAATCCTTTTCTAGAAGCATCACTATATGTGGGGTATCTTTTCCAACATTTTGGCAATGTAAGAAGTCATGTAGTAGTCAATCTCCTGTTTGATTCCTCGAAACTCTTTTGACATTCTTCAGTCCATTCAAACTTTACATTGTTTCTCAAGAGCTTAGTTAGAGGAGAAGCTATAATGGAGAAGTTCTCTACATATCTCGTGTAGTATCCTACCATTCCAAGAAAACTTCTTACCTTTGTAACTTCAGTAGGTGGTTCCCATTTGAGTATAGCCCCTATCTTTTGTGAGTCTACCAACACACCATCAACTAATATTACATGTCCCGAGAATACTACTCTATCAAGCCAAAATTTACATTTTCTTAACTTAGGATACAACTTTTTCTCCCTTAGTGTCTATAATGCAATCCTTAATTGGTCAACATATTCTTCTCTGCTCTTGGAGTATATCAGTATATCATCAATAATCACTATCATAAATTTGTCGAGATAAGGTTGAAACACCCTGTTCATCAAATCCATAAAAAATCTAGGTGCATTCATTAACCTAAAAGGCATTACCAAAAACTAATAATGTCCATACCTTGTTCTAAATGTAGTGTTTGGTATATCCTCTTCTTTGATCTTAAGCTAATGATACCCTGACCTTAAGTCCATCTTGGAGAATACCCAAGCACCATGTAACTGATAAAACAAATCTTCTATTCTTGGTAACGGGTACTTATTCTTAATCGTCACCTTATTTAGTTGCCTATAATATATACATAGTCTTAGAGTGCCATCTTTCTTCTTTATAAATAATATTGATGCTTCCCAAGGTGAAGTGCTCAGTCAAATAAACATTTTATCAATCAACTCTTATAGTTGAGTCTTGAGTTCCTTTAGCTCTACTATTGCCATTTTGTAAGGAGCACGTGCAATGGGTTGTGTGTCAAGAATCAAGTCTATCACAAACTCAGCCTCTTTGTCTAATAGTAACCTTGGTAACTTATTTAGAAATACATTTGAAAATTCATTTATCACTAGTATGTCCTCTAACTTAAGTGCTTTGGCTTCCTTATTTACCATAATTGCTAAATAAACTTCACACCCCTTCCTCAGTAATCTAGTGGCTATCAATGCTGAGATAACACAAGTAGGCACAATACGCCATTCGCCCACGAAATGTACTTCTCTACTATTTGGTAATTATAAACTAACATCCTTCTTGAAATAATCTACTCGCTCTTTGAAAGATGTTAGCCAATCCATGCCCAAAATCATATCAAGATTATACATGTCCAGTGGAATTAAGTCGCTTATTAACTCCACTCCTTCAATGTTTAACTTGCAATCCTTGTACACCTATTTTGCTATCAAAGTCTTCCTTATTGGTGTAGAGATAGCTATACTTTTTTCCAATCTATCTAATTTGAAGCCCAGTCTAGTGGCTAATGCAGGTAATATGAAAGAATATGTAGATCTAAAGTCAGTCAAAACACATGCATCAATGCCAAAAATAGATAACTTACTAGTCACGGTGCTTAAAGCGACCCTCGCCTCTTGTCCGGTCATAGCAAAAACATGAGCCTCCACATTAGGTCTACCTAGGGTCGCTCCCTATCTAGCAGTTTGGGCTTTACTATCTCTGGCTAGCGGTCTCTACTATGTCTCTTGTCTAGCAGGGCCCTAATATTCTGTACTACCAATGGACAATCCCTCTTGAGGTGTCTAGTCTGTCCACATTTATAACACACTCCTGAACCCCTCATGCATTGCCCCTTGTGATTCTTCCCATAAGTCAAGCACTGTAGGACCCATGTTGTTGGCCTCACTATTGCAAAACCACTCTAGCTGGCTACACTCTTTATCCTTCTAGCTCTCGAAGCCCTATTGCCCTATAGTACTATAATAGCAAATCAAGGCTTACTTTGTACTGGACTGGAGATAGATACTGATCATGTCCCGAGTTTGCTTGAACTTTCTCATCTTTGGTAGGTTGGTAGAGTAGTCATCTATCTCTTTTGAGTCAGTCCTTCTGTCCTGTTGAATATACCTCCTAGGGTACTCTTGGATCTCTCTTGTCTCTTGTGAGCATCCCTATTGTTGTCCCAAAAGGGGGGTGAATTGGATTTTTATCATGGAAGCTAAGAGGTAAAAAATTAAAGAAACAATAATAAAAATTATTGAATCAAATAAACTTATACAATTCACCCAACAATGAATATAAAACAATTTTATGTAAAGTAAAAGAGTAAGGATAGAAAATGCAAACTCTTTTATAGTGGTTCGACTTGCTACCCAAGTCTATGTCCACTCCTCGAGCACCAACTAGCAGAGGTTCTACTAAATCTCTTGCACTTGACGGAGGAAAAAAATCCCGAGTACAAACAAAGTTCCTTGCACTTGGCGGAGGCAAGAAATCCTGATTACAATGCCTTTAATTCGGTAAGCTTCAAATACGAATACAAATTGTAATGAAGATGAAATAGAAATGTAGCAATTCCTCTTAAGTAGGATTAGCTACCACTCATGTACAAAAATGATCTCACTTCAAAGAGGCACTCTCAAGAATAAAACAATTTCCTCTATGCACTCTTTGATCTAGTAATAAACAATATATCACAAAGAATTAGAGAGAGATTGAGAAGGCTTTTGAGAGCTTGTTGTTGTATCTTCTCCCTTCAATCCATGCTCCTTTTATAAGCAAAACACCAAAGAAACGTTGGCCTTTGTGGAAGACAAAATCATTTCTCAACAGTAACTGCACATTGTCTCATTTCAAAAATTCAAATAAAATGGCTCTGAATATTCAAAACCTCTTAAAAAATTCTTGGATACTCCTCAGTGAGCCTACTTTCAAAAGCAAAAAGAATCATTGAATTATAGTGTGCCGTTTGAGAAGAATGATCAAAAATTCATCAACATGTCAGACTATAAAATTGTTTTTGTCAAAAGTTGTTGGCTAAGTTCAAAATTGTCTATAAATTCGAATTTGTATTCAAAAATAACAAATTATATATTTTTGAAAAGCTTATAATGTCTACTTTCATTCAAAATTAGATTCGCGTAAATTTGACTTTTAAAGTTTGAGATATGATAAAACTACTGTAATATACTCATTTTGTCTGCTGACAGTGTAACTCTGTAGAATGACCCACTTTAAAACATTATATCTATCAATCTATAAGTGCAAAAAGTACATATAATATATGCATTTAAAGCTCAGTATGTCTACTTTATAAATAAAATTAATTTAGAATTTTATTTATATTATAAGTTATATTTTTACTAATTAAAACAAATATCGTGCAGATTTCAAGAATGACTTTTTTAGAAAATAATATATGAGATTAATATAATAAACTGCTTTAATACAAAATAATATATATGATGAATTATATATCAAAATAAAGATATTTGAGCTTAGTTTCATATAAAATTGACTTTATAATGTTTTGACTTTTCTATAGTAAGATATAATTAATGTACTACACACATATCTAATTTGACAGTTTCACAATGTAGTACATGTGATGTATATAGTTAAACAATAAACTTAATATTATAAATTGTCCATATTATTCATTATATAAATATATATAATAATTTTAATTTATTTTGTCATTATCAAAATAAATATGAAACCTTGAGGCTAACAATCTCCCCCTTTTTGGTGATGACAAAACAAATATGCAATGCATGAAATTCATTAAGCACATATCATGTAATTCTCCCCATTTTTGACATCATAAAAAAGATAAACTATATAAGCTCCTCCTTAAAATATGCATGAAAAAATATTTAGAGATTTTTTCCTTTCAAGAAATGAATTAATGTAAAAAATATTAGCTATACATTTGATTCTATAAGACCAAGTTATCTTTTATTAAAACAAAATCTTTCTTCATTAAGAGGTTTTGTAAAAGTATCAGCTAGTTGATTTTCGGTATTCACAAATTCTAGTGTTATGTCACCGTTTTGAACATGATCTCTTAAGAAATGATGTCTAATATCAATGTGTTTTGTTCTTGAGTGTTGAATAGGATTCTTAGAAATATTAATGGCACTAGTATTATCACACTTAATAGGAATGTGTTTATAATTAAGTCCAAAGTCTAGTAAAATGTGCTTCATTCATAAAATTTGTGCGCAACAATTTCCCGCGGCTACATATTCCACTTCGGCCGTTGATAATGCAACTGAATTTTGTTTTTTACTAGCTCAAGAAACTAAAAATTTTCCAAGAAAATGACAACTTTCACTAGTACTTCTTCTATCTAATTTACATCCTCCAAAATCCGCATCCAAATAACTAGTAAGTTTAAAAGAAGTTCCTCTAGGATAAAATAATCCAACATTTATAGTTCCTTTAAGATATTTAAGAATTCTTTTGATGGCATGCAAATGAGATTCTTTTGGATTTGCTTAAAATCTAGCACACAAATAAACACTAAATATGATATCAGGATGATTAGTAGTTAAATACAATAAACTACCAATCATACCTCTATATAGCTTGATATCTATAGGTTTTTCATCAATATCTTCATCAAATTTGACTGATGTACTCATAGGAGTTCTCATGATCTTAGAATTATCCATCCCAAATCTTTTTAGTAGCTCTTTAGTGTACTTAGCTTGATTTATCACAATCCCTTCTTTGAGTTGTTTTATTTGAAAACCAAGAAAGAAATTTAACTCACCCATCATACTCATTTCAAATTTATTTCGCATAGATGAAGCAAATTTTTCACATAAAGATTCATTAGTAGCTCCAAAGATAATGTCATCTACATAAATTTGAACAATCAGTAAATCATCATTTTCTTTTCTTATGAAAAGAGTATTATCCACTTTTTCCATTGAAAATCAATTTTCTAATAAAAATTTTAAAAGCCTTTCATACCATGATCTAGGGGCTTGTTTCAAACCATATAAAACTTTTGAAAGTTTGTAAACATGATCAACATATTTCTTATTTTCAAAACCTGGTTGTTGTTCAACATAAACTTGTTTAACAATAAAACCATTTAGAAAGGTACTTGTAACATCCATTTGAAATAGTTTGAAATTCATATAAGATACAACTGCAAGTAATATTCTAATAGCTTCAAGTCTAGCTACGGGAGCAAAAGTCTCTCCATAATCTATTCGTTCTTCTTAATTGAAACCCTGAGCTACAAGTCTTGCCTTATCTCTAATTATATTACCAGATTCGTCAAGTTTATTTCTAAACACCCATTTGGTTCCAATAACCGTGTGATTACTAGGTCTAGGCACTAATTCCCAAACTTTATTTCTTTCAAATTGATTTAATTCTTCTTGCATAACTAAAACCCAATTTTCATCATTAATAGCATCATTAAAAGTTTTGGGCTCAATTTGAGAAATAAAAGACAAGTGTTCACAAATATTTTTCAATTGATTTCTAGTCTTTCTACAATCACTAGGATCACCAATAATTTGTTCCTTAGGGTGACTAGATATATACTTCCAAATTTTTGGCAAATCACTATGTGGAGTTTCATCAAAGTTTTCTATACTAGGGAAATTTTCAATTTCTTTTTCCTTATCATTAATATTTAAATTAACTAAATCATCCTCAATATCATCATATATAATTTTTTGCAAAAATGGATCAATTTCATGAAATGTAACATGCATAAATTCTTCAACTATCTTAGTTCTTTTATTAAAAACTCTATAAGCCTTACTAGTAATAGAATAACCTAAAAATATACCTTCATCTGATTTTGCATCAAATTTACCAAGATTATCTTTAGTATTTAAAATAAAACATTTACATCCAAGCACTTTAAAATAATCAATCTTAGGTTTTCTATCAAACCAAAATTCAAAAGGAGTTTTCTTAAGAATTGGTCTAATAAGAACTCGATTTAAAATAAACAAGCCGTATTAACCTCTTCGGCCCAAAAATATTTAGGTAGCTTGTATTCATTAAGCATAATTCGAGCCATTTCTTGAAAAGTTCTATTTTTTCTTTCAACAACTCCATTTTGTTGTGGGGTTCTAGGCGTAGAAAAATTATGCTCAAATCCATAAGTATTACAAAGATTTTCAAATTCGTTATTTTCAAATTCCCCACCATAATCACTCCTAATTTTTGAAATCATATAACCTTTCTCATTTTGAACTCTTTTACAAAATTTTAAAAATTGAGAACATACTTCATTTTTGTGAGTCAAAAATAATACCCAAGTAAATCTTGAAAATTACCAACAATAACAAAAGCATAGAGTTTTCTACCAAGACTAGCAATTTGAAAAGATCCAAATAAATCCAAGTGTAAGAGTTGTAAAGGCTTAATGTAGAAACTATATTTATAGATTTAAAAGAAGTTTTTCTTTGTTTTCCCAATTGACAGGGAGCACAAATTTTATCTTTATCAAATTTGAGTTTAGGTAGGTCAATGAGTAGTTATTTTCTTCAAAGTTTAGAAATTATATCCATATTACAATGACCTAACCTTCTATGCCATAACCAAGAATCATCATGTAAAGCACTCAAGCATTTCACATTTTGTTCAACCAAATTATCAAAATCAATAGTATAAACATTTTCATCTCTTAAAACAACAAATACTAGAGTATTATTCTTATTAAAAACTTTACATGCATTATCTTAAAAAATAATTTTATAACCCTTATCACATAATTGACTAATACTAAGCAAATTATGTTTTAAACCAACAATAAATAAAATATTATCAATAATGAGGGAGTTAGGGTTACAAATTTCTCCAATGCCAATAATCTTGTCTTTTGCATTGTCTCCAAAAGTCACATACCCTCTATCTATTTTCGAAATAAAATTAAATTTTGTACAATCTCCTGTCATATGTTTTGAGCATCCACTATCCAAAAACCACTTATTCTTTCTTGTGGTGCTCTTCATGCAAATCTCCTATAAAAATAAATTAAGTTTTGATTTTTGGTACCCAAACTTTCTTAGGTCGAACAATGTTAGTATATGTTCCCTTAGGAACCCAAATAGATACAATGTTACATTTTCCTTTCCATTTATAATCATTTGGAACTAAAATATTTTTAGATCCAACTAACAATTTTCTTTTTAATGAACAATCACATGCATAATGTCCCTTTCCACCACAATAATAATATGTAATAAATGGACTACCTTGATGAAAACTTTTTACAAAATAATTTTTATAAAACTTTTGTCCTTGACAAACCTTGTAACCTAATCCGATTTTATTAAAACCATATCTTTGATTAGCAAGCAATTTAACTAAATTTTCTTTTCCTTGAGTAAATTTAGATAAAGCATTTGTAAGCTCTTCAAATCTTTTTCTCAATATATTATTTGTTTCATTCTTAGATATAGAAATAAGTTGAGTTTTCAAATTATCATTTTTATTTTTCAAACTAGCATTTTCATTAAAAATATTTGAAAACTTCTTTTTCAAATCTTTATATTTCTTTCCAAGATTTGATAATTAATTTTGTAATTCATCACATGCATACAATAGCTCATCATAAAATAAATTAAAAGTGTTAGAAGTAGAAGAAGATGAACTTACCTCATTATCACTTTCTCTAATAGCCATGAGACATAAGTTGGCAATGTCACTACCACTTGATTCTTCCACCGAGTCACTTTCATCACTTATATCCTAAGTGGTGGCTTTCATGACCTCTTTTTCTTTCTTCTTTTTCTTTAGAAGTGGACAATCCGATTTTATGTGCCCACGTTTCTTCCATTCATAGCATACAACATTTTTCTTGGAAAGATTTTCTTTTTGATCACCTTTCCTTTGTCTCCTTTCAAATTTCTTCTTTTTTAGTAGTTTAGTATGTAGTTTCATCATCACTTTCTACTTCACTATCATTTGAGTTTTCTTTCATAGTAGACTTTAGAGCAATACTCCTTCCCCTTTTTGGCTCTTCCTCCTTTTCATTTCTTTGAGTCAATTCGTAGGTCATTAATGACCCTAGAAACTCTTCAATAGAAACCTTGGAGAGATCTTTCGCTTCTTGTATGGCGGTCACCTTTGGAACCCAACTCTTTGGTAGAATCCTAAGAATTTTCTTTACAAGAATTTCATCATTAAAACTTTCACCAAAAGAAATCATACCATTAATAATATCCGTAAAGTGAGTATACATATCTTTAATAGATTCACTTGGATTCATCATAAATAGTTCATACTCATGTTTAAGCATATTGAGTTTTGTATCCTTAACTCTACTTGTACCTTCATGAGTTATTTCAAGTATTCTCCAAATATTTTGTGTTGTTTTACAAGTAAAGACTCTATTAAATTCATTTCTATCTAGAGCACAAAATAATATATTCATTACTTTTGCATTAGTAGAAAATTTTTTCTTATCATTTTCATCACAATCTTTCTTCTCCTTAACTATTACTTTATTTTCTTTAACAATCATAGGAGTATAATATCCTTCTTCAATGATATTCCAAATATCATAATCCATTTGTTGAAGATAAATGGTCATCCAAATTTTTCAATAACCATAATCATTTCCATTAAAGAAAGGTGGTCTAGTAATTGATTGACCTTCCATAACCCCATGTGTACCAATAGTTGCCATAATATATGATCTTATCCTAAAGACTTTTGAAGGCCAATATATAGAGCCTTGCTTTAATACCAATTGTTGTCCCAAAAGGCAATCCAAGAGGGGGTGAATTTGATTTTTATCGTAAAAACTAAGAGGTAAAAAATTAAAGAACAATAATAAAAAATATTGAATCAAATAAACTTATACAATTCACCCAACAATGAATATAAAACAATTTTAAGTAAAGTAAAAGAGTAATAATAGAAAATGCAAACTCTTTTATAGTGGTTCGACTTAATACCCAAGTCTATGTCCACTCCTCGAGCTTTAACTAGCCGAGGTTCCACTAAATCCCTTGCACTTGACGGAGGCAAGAAATTCCAAGTACAAACAAAGTCCCTTGCACTTGGCAGAGGCAAGAAATCCCGATTACAATGCCTTTGAGTCGGTGAACTTCAAATACCAATATAAATTGTAATGAATATGAAGTAGAAATGTAGCAATTCCTCTTAAGTAGGATTAGTTACCACTCATGTACAAAAATGATTTCACTTCAAAGAGGTACTCTCAAGAATAAAACAATTTCCTCTATGCACTCTTTGATCTAGTAATAAACAATATATCACAAAGAATTAGAGAGAGATTGAGAAGGCTTTTGAGAGCTTGTTGTTGTATCTTACCCCTTCAATCCATGCTCATTTTATAGGCAAAAACACCAAAGAAACGTTGGCCTTTGTGGAAGACAAAATCATTTCTTAATAGTAACTGCACATTGGCTCATTTCAAAAATTCAAATAAAATGGCTCCGAACATTCAAAACTTCTTAAAAAATTCTTGGATACTCCTAAGTGAGGCTATTTTCAAATGAAAAAAGAATCATTGAATTATAATGCGCCGTTTGAGAGAAATGATCAAAAATTCATCAACATGTCAGACTATAAAATTGTTTATGTCAAAAATTGTTGGACAAGTTCAAAATTGTCTAGAAATTCAAATTTGTATTCAAAAATAACAAATTATATATTGTTGAAAAACTTATAATGTCTACTTTCATTAAAAATTGGATTTGTGTAAATTTGACTTTTATATTTTGAGATATGATAAAAATACTATAGTATACTCATTTTATCTACCAACAGTGTAACTCTGTAGAATGGCCATGTTGAAAAATTATATCTATCAATCTATTACTGCAAAATGTGCATATAATATATGCCTTTAAAGCTCAGCACGTCTACTTTATAATAAAATTAATTCAGAATTTTATTTATATTATAAGTTATATTTTACTAATTAAAACAAATATTGTGCAAATTTCAAGAATGACTTTTTTAGAAAATAATATATGAGATTGATATAATAAACTGATTTAATACAAAATAATATATATGATGAATTATATATCAAATAAAGATATTTGAGTGTAGTTTTATATAAAATTGACTTTATAATTTTTTGACTTTTCTATAGTAAGATATAATTAATTTACTACACACATGTCTAATTTGATAGCTTCACAATCTAGTACATGTAATGTATGTAGTTAAACAATAAACTTAATATTATAAATTGTCCATATTATTCATTATATAAATATATAAAATAATTTTAATTTGTTTTGTTATTATCAAAATAAATATGAAATCTTGAGGCTAACACCTTTCTCTATCTCCAATGCCCTAGTAGCATACTCTACTAAATTTGTAACTGATGCAGGCCTCTTCATCTTAGTCTTTGCTTAAAGCTCCCACCTGAGGCCCTTTGCAAGCAATGTACACTTATCTTGCTCATCTAATACAAATGTCTATGCAAATCTTGACAGCTCAATGAACTTAGCCTCATAGTCCACCACTATCATGTTTCCCTATCTCAGATTCGAAAATTCCATCTTCTTTTCATCTTGATAAACTGGTGAGAAATACTATATGTTAGACTCCTCCTTAAACTCCATCGAGCTGATGACTCTCCCAACAAGCTATCTAGCTTGATATGCCCTCCACCACTACAGTGCATGCCCCCTAAATAAGAATGTAGCATTTTGCACCCACTGGTCCTCGAGGTGGTGCATTAAATTGAAAATCCTTTCTACCTCTAGGATCCACTCCTCTGCCTCAAGTGGATCTATGGTACCATAAAACTCCCGGGCTCCCAACTTTCAAGCCTTCACAATGATCTTCCCCTTCTTAGGCTAAACTCTTAGGGTAGCTACACTAGAAGCTATAGTAGCTCCTATAGCCTAAGCTACATTGGTTGCCAACTCAAGGGAAATTGTAGCTACTAGGGGTGTTGGCGTGACTGGAGGTGCTGGAGTGATTGGTGGTATAAGGGCTCAGGAGGTGTAGGTGTCTATGGAATGGCCTCTAGGGGTAGATCTTCCAGAGGTTGGCCAATTGCTTGCTCTAGGATATGCTTTCCTTTACCTTGACCCCTACCTCTCCTGGTATGAGCCATAACCTACAATAGACACAACTCATGTGGACTAAAACATATAATTTATGCACATGCAATGCATGAGCCTAAGCTAAATTCTCTCTCAATCTAAGCCTTAACTCTACCCCATAACATGGGCTCTAATACCAATTAAACTATCACACTCACCCTAGCTCGAGAAGAGAATGACAGCGGGGCAATAGCTATCATGTTACCAGATTCTAAACTCGGTAGTAGGTAGTTGTTGCCCTGCTATCATGCCCTGTTCAAGCTAGGGTGGGGTGTGATAGAACCATTTATGTCACATTCCAACCTTAGGTTGCATTACATGACAAGTATACATACCTTATAATATAGCCTCCTCAGTATAACTTGCATGTACATAAGCTTATATGGTATGCTAGTCGTAGTTGAACACTTTCTAAGGAATTTTCATATTATTTTTTTTTGTCAACAACTTTAAAAGAGTAAATGAGATTTTGGGAGGTTTCAATAAGTGTTAAGGAAGCCATAGGAAAAGAAATTGGAATTCAAGTTAGAAAAGGAAATTGGAATTTAAGTTAGAAAAGGAAATGAGAGAAGTAGAAGATAATTTGGAAATGTAAGTCTAAATTTATAAAAGATAATAAAGTGAATTTAAGACTAATAAAATATAAATTTAACTTTAGTTGAGGTTAATGATTGAGAGGATTGGAAGGAGATTTCGTAAGTTTTCCAAGGGCTTTAGGTCAATTTTTGAGTCAAGGGGCATAGAGGTAATTAAAGGAGAAGGCTAGGGCCAAAATGGTCAAAAAGGGGGGTGTATAAGTCGGCCATGTAGCTGAATTATATGGGAGGAGTATATAAACCCCCCAACCTACTTTGGCATAAAACAAAGAAGAAGAAAAAAGAAGGAAAGAAAGGGCAAAAAGAGAATAAAGAAAGGAAAAGGTATGGATTCTTCGGTAAAAATTTATATTTTTATTGAATTCTCTTCTATTTTATACAATTTTTTCAATTGCTCTTCTACTTGGCTGGTTTATATTTCAATTTTAAGCTGTCAAAACTGGCTGAAACCAGGGGGAGAGACCAAAACCCTCAAAAGGGGATTTAAGGCCAAAAATTTGAACATAACTTAGAATTGGCTTGAGATCTTGTTTTTCTTGAAGAGCTTTCATGTTTCTATGGGATTATATGAGATCTCAGGGAAAGAAGGGAAAATGCATAACTTCTTGATGTTTGAAAATTTTGATGTTCCTATGGCTTAAATGGCGAATTGGTGGGGTTTGCGAGGGCTGAAAATAGAGAGAAGATGGAAGAGGTGCTGAGCAAATGATTTTGGAAAGCAGAAAGAGGAATTGGGTCCTACAAAAGTGAAGAAACAAGGAGTAGAATTGAAATTAGAATAGGCTAAGTCCAACATAAAATTTTCTACAACAATGAACCAATGTTTTAAAAACCTACCTAGACTGGCTAGTTCAACTAGTTAGATAGTGAACCGGTCTGCTAAGCGGTCTGGATACACCTTAAAATTGGAAATAGAATTTGCCCGGTCAAAAACTAGTAAAACTGGCCAGTTTTGATTGGTTTTATAAAAGTGGTTCAACATAACCCAACCCTAGTAAAAGAAAGACTTTGCCTTTTGTTTTGTTCTCTCTCTCATGCAGCATGCTTGCTTCACTCCATCTCTCACAGGCTAGGGCATGAAACTACAGAGACACTCATCTCCTCCACCTCTCTCAATCTCCCACTTTTTTTTTCTTGTTGCTTTACTACTCGCCGGCCACTCCAACTCCATTAGAGAAGAGTGTTGCTACTATAGACTCTCGCCAACAACTGTGCAAGCACATCATCTAGGTTATTTCTTTCTCTCACTATTTTTCTTTCAAGCTTTTTTAAAATTTATTGATCTGCTCTTGCTAATTAGTTTATTTTTTTTTATCTTTCTCTCACTATTTCTCTTTCAAGCATTTTGAAATTTATTGATCTATTATTGATCTGTTCGCCTACAAGCTTTTTTACCAATTAGTTTTGGGTGCCTAGTTGCATGCGTGATGCTCACTATTTCTCTTTCAAGGTTTTTTGAAATTTATTGTTTGGTTCACCTTCAAGCTTTTTTCTCTGATTAGTTTTGGGTGCTTAGTTGCATGTGTGATGCTCTAATTAGGTTCATGTTTTGGGAGACCCTTTTGAGTGGAAGGGAATCTCTTTGTTTTGATTAGTTTTGCAAATTGGAGCACTTTGTTTCCTCGTATTTTGCTTTAGCTTTCCTCATATGTTGCTTTAGCTTGACCAATAATCATGGTATAATTGTTAATTTAACTTTTTAGATTATGCTTATCCATCTAATTTTTATATATATATTTTTTGGGACTTTCATTATATGAATCATATGGATGTAACATTTAGGATATGGCATTATATCTCACATATATATCTTAATCACGTAACATTTCACATTTAGAATATGGCATCATCTCAAGCTCAATCTACTGTTGCATCATCTAGTCAATCAGTTAGATCAAAAATCGATGTTGGATGGAATCATTGCACTGAAGTTTCAAAAGGAGTCTTGAAACATTTGTATTGTTCAAAGACATGTAGTGGTGGAGGGATTAATAGGTTCAAGAAGCACATTGCTAGAGTTAAAGGTGATGTTAGAAGCTGTGATAAAGTTCCTTATGATATCCAATTCCAAATGCAAGAGAATTTAAAAAGTATTGAAGGAAACAAGAAAAAGGGAGCAAATACTTTTCAAAGGGATGGTGCTAGTGTTATGAAATTTGATGGAGACAATCTTGATGTATAAGAAACACTTGCACCTCATTCAACACAAGTTACAACCTAAAGGTCCAACAAGCTTATCACAATCAAGAAAAAGAAAGGCAAGTGAGAGTTTAGATCATTACTTTACTCCTAGAACTACTCATGGAGCTCAACCATCAATTAAGAGGGCATTGGCAAGTAAAGAAGCTGTGGAAAAAGCTTATTTGGCTATTGCTAGGTTCATTTATGATATGTGCATTCTTATAAATGTCGTGAACTCAGTTTATTTTCAACTCATGATAGATGCTATTACAACAATTGGCCCTGGTTATAAAGGTCTTGCCTATCATTCTTTGAGAACTACTTTGTTAGTTGATGTGTGAAAAAGGAGGTTAGATTAATAATTGATGCTTGTTGTAGTACTTGGAAGGAAACTGGCTGCACTATTATGGTAGATGGTTGGCAAACTATAAATAATAAACAATTGATAAATCTTATTTTATATTGCCCAAAGGGATTAATTTTTGTGAGATCTATTGATGCTTCTAAAATTGTCAAAGATACTCCCTCCAACACTTTGTAATTTGTTTATGGAGCTAGTTGAATTTGCTGGACCTAACAATGTTGTGCACATTGTTACTGATAATGCTGCTAATTAAAAAGCTATTGCAAGATTGCTAAATGATAAGTACCCATCTATATTTTGATCACCTTGTGCAGCACATTGCTTAAATTTAATTTTAAGTGACATTAGCAAGATGGATTTAGTGAATGACTTGGCACCTCGTGCATCATTGGTTACAAAGTTTATCTATAATCATGTATATCTATTGGCCTAGTTGAGGAAGAGACCAGGATGGACTAAAATTGTTCATCTAGGGCCAACATACTTTGCAACAACATTTATTGCATTGAAAAGTATTCATGAGCATAGGCATGATTTGCAAGCTTTGGCAACTAGTAGGACATTTTTGGATTCAAGGTATTCCAAAATTCAAAAGGCAAATGAAGCTACAGGGGTAATTTTGGATAACAAGTTTTGGAATAATTGTGATATTATTGTCTAAATTGTGGCTCCTCTTATACATTTGTTGAGAATTGTTAATGGTGATAATAGACCTTCACTTGGTTATGTGTATGATGGTATGTATAGAGAAAGGAAAGCTATCAAAAATATTTTTATGAATAAGAAATCATTGTACAAGCCTTATACATGGATTATCAAGCAAAGGTGGGACAAACAACTTGGGCAAAAAATTCATGCAACTGCATATGTATTAAATGCAACCTTTCACTATGACAAAGACAATTTTTTTTCAAAGTCAGAGGTGCAACAAGGATTTCTTGAGGTTTTAGAAGCAAGAGTTAAGAGTAATAAAAAGAAGTTTTTAGCTGAAAATATTCTTTACCATGACCCGCAAGAAAGTTTTAGTAATTCATTAGCTCTTGAATGCTCTAAAGATATGTTTCCAAGTAAGATTTAAAGAATTTTTGTGTTTTATCTTTTAGTGATTTGTTTCTTTTCAATTGTTAGTGTTTGAATGCTAGTCATAATTTAAATATTTATTATTGTAGATGAATGGTGGAAGACATTTGGACATAGTGCTCCAATGGTAAAACAAATGGCTACAGAGCTCCAAAGCCAATTTGCATCTTCTTCGAGTTGTGAAAGAAATTGAAATGTTTTTGAGAGAATTCATACAAAAAAAGGAATAGATTAGAGCATCAAAGTTTGAATGATCTTGCATTTTTGCATTATAACTTGCGTTTGAAGAATAGGTAAATCTACTATTTTTTTTCTCTTTGATTAAACTCAATAATGTTGATTACTTGATTTGTTTATATTTATATCCCTATTATGACTTATAAAGCCAAAAATAAAAAAGCTTGCATGGATCTTATTGACTATGGAAGTATAGACAAAATTGAATATTGGGTTGTTGAAGAAGATAATCCTTCAAACCTTGATTATGAAGAGTTGAAGAAAATGCTTTATGATGATCAAGCTCGTCCAATAATAGATGTAAATCAAGATGAAGGTTAGTCACTTAATTGTTTACCATTATATACATATACTTGTGATAATTAATTTCAATTGTTAGGTTTTTCTAGTTCTTAATTATCTTGTTTATCTTAAAGGTAATATTGATCAAAGTATTGCTGGAGGTGGAGAGCTTAACTTGGAATCATTCCCACAAGAAGGTGTAAATAGTTATAATGGGGATGTGTATAAGGATGTTTTTGCTTGTTATGTTGGAACCAATGCTGGTTTAACCAAGATCCATCAACACAAAACTAAATGTTTCAAAGTGTGCCTTGAATCATTTTGTTATAGTTTAGTTACTTTAAGTATTGTTATATTTGATAAGTTTCAAATCATGTGTAACTCTAGACTGGAATTTGAAAATGGTATTTGAATTTGTATAATTTAAATTATGTCATTCCTTTTGAAATAGAGAGTATTACTATTTTGTAATATTTATTAATTTTATTTGTTTAGAATTTTTTTATTATTAACCGGTTGGACTAGTGATTAAATCAGTTGAATCGGTTGAACCATGACTCAGTACTCTTACTAGTTTGATCACCAGGCCGGTTTTTAAAACATTGCAATGAACTGAGGTGCACAAGCATTGGAACCCTAAAAAGGGCTTAAATGCAAAGTTTGTAAGTAGCTTTAATGACACACAGATCACCCTAAGAAGCCAGGTTAAGGAACACACCAAATTAAAGTTCAAACTTGAACTATACACACATAAATGTAATTAAAAAGGGTATAAGTTAGAAGCTAGAATTTCAGCAAGGAGATTTCAGCTTTGTAAACAACATTTTGGGAGAAGAAAGGGACCTCAATGGGACAAGAAATGGGAGAGGTTAGAAGGGTCAAGACAAGATCAAAAATAAAGACAAATTAGAGGAGACAACACTAATTTAAAACCAACTCAAAACACTAACTATGTGAATGGGAGACAAAAATTTCAGCAATCTAATAACTTTAAGGAACAAGTTTCTAATCACTAGAGAACTCTAAAGTAGAGCTAAACTGGAAACAAAATCAAGGCCAAGCAAGGGATAAAAGCCAAGCTCATAAAGGATAAAAATTTAGAAACACAAAAGTTTAAGAAAGAAGGAAATAATAATTAAGTTAACTAAATGATTTTGGCTCTATTTAGGGCATATTACTTGCATCTACATATGTATAACCTACAAAAGAGAGAAAAGATTGAGCTAGATCAAGAACCACCAGCTTCAAGATCTCAAATATAGATTTTTCATACACTGTGAGTGGCATTTCTCTAATCTTAAAATATTTTTCTAAAAATGTGTTTATGCCAAAGGAAAAACTACTACAAAAACACTTATATGTTGATAATGAGAAAATGTTATGATTTCTATCATATATGCCTTGCTATGGTGTTTACTTGATGTTTTGTGCTTCGGCACCAGACAAGAAATGTCTACCCACCACTTGGGGTATGTGGCAATTCTCCATGTATGATATCATATGATATATATGATTTGGATCCAATAAAGGATCCCAAAGCATGCAAATTGTGTTAGTTTGGCCTAGAGAATTGTAGCAACCCATGATGTAGAGTACATAGTACAATAGCACCCTACATGATTTGTCCAATAAGGGTTGGATCTTGTTTACTGCCCCAAAGATTGCTTGTTGTGCACATCCAACGAGAGCCATATAGTATATGTGGATATGTATTATGACTTTTGACAATTTTATATGATTTTTACTAAATTTCTTTTATATGTTACAGTCTGTGTTATGACAGAAAATTCCTATCTCTCACTGATATTTAATTCTGCTATATGTCTTATCTTATGAAGATTTCATGAAGCTTATTTATGTACAATACAAAACTCTGACAATTTCTGCTAAGATTAGACTGTATGCCATTCACTAGGACATTTAGTCTTATTCTTTTCCCCCTTGCAGATACTCAGTCAAGTAGTTAGTACTCTTGCATTTCACCATTCTATATGGCCTTCATTCCTCTTCATCTTAGAAAGGTGGGGCTAGATTCCAAGAGTGTTCTTTGAGATTTCTGTTATTGCTAGATGTTGAGATAGAGAAGGATTGTATGTATAGTAATATAATATGGTTGTATGTGTATAACAGATGAAGAATGTTGTATAACATATAACAAAAACATAGTTCTTGTGTATCATGTTAGATGACTTTCCATGCATGTATATATATTACTACCACAAGTTACAAGTTAGGGTGGCCTTATGGTTCATGATATTATATTACGCTCATGGTTACATGTGATGTAATAATTATAATTTACAGGTACGAACGATAGGTTTTACAAGGAAGTATGATAGGGGCTATAGCAGCTGGCATGTTGCTAGATTTTTACCTCGATAGCATAGAGGTTGTTGTCCATTTTCATACCTTGCTTCTTATTAGGAGTGGATGTCACACCCCACCCCTGTTTAATGACAAGATATGATGGTCTGGGTAGCAACCAACACTCATTGTCCCAACAGCACAATAGCATACTAGCTACTGTAACCCTTGTCTTATCTACCTCACGTTTACCTATATAACTTGTTGCACCTGCTGTATAACATAACTCAACATAAGCATTCAAAACTTGATCATGTACCATCTAGAAGATTTATTAGTTTCTATTATTGTAAACCATCTATCTCTGAAGCACATTACTATCATTACAAATTATTTTCCAACGTACACTACTGACATCATTTACAATACTCTCATCGTACACTTATATGCACAAACAATCCCTGCTGCCTCAACATCCACTAAATGAAATGCTTGCTGATCCTATGATACAAGGCTATTGTCCATAGTTATGTCATCTTCATATCTACAAGGGAAAAAGAAGAGGTGAAATTATCATTCCAGTGAATGGTTTTCCAACTAAAATTAGGGAAACAAGAATGTTTTCCAAAACTCATAAATATTTTTAAATGGAAATCTCTTGTAAATAAATTGAGCTTAGTAATTCCATTCATAAAGAAAATTTATATAATAACATATGCAAAGCTGTTATAATATCACAATAAAACCCTACCATGTCACTCATTGAGCTTATAGATTCAGCCATAGCTAAAAACATGTAAAACAACTATGAAATGAATCAAAACAGTAGTGGCTATGTCTATAACTCTAGGTCAAACGTGCACGTAGACCCAAATATAATCTTTGAATAATCATGCATATCAACATTGCATATACTAGTCTAAATCTGCTAGGTGCTATCAGCCATGAGACTCGTACTAGGGGTGAACACACATGGCTTGTTAGTACTCTGAGCCCCCACCAAGTCAATGGTCATGCAAGACTACCACATGTCCAAATCCATAACTATGATTACCCAATAGATTATCCAAGTGAATGGTACATATTTATCAAATAAACATTTGGCAAACAGATATAAAACCAACATACATATGAAATAAAATTCTTGCTTCCATTTTGTAAACATAACAACATAGTATAATCATTAATTTTGGAAATAAAATTATTTTCTTTCATTTATTTTGAAAATACTGAGTTTAGGAGGAAAGTTACTCACCAAGCATGTAATTCACTATTGCATTCTTAAAACTATTTGTTAAGCCTTTTATTCATGTTTGTCTCCTTTTATTCCTGCAGGTGGTTGCATGTGATTGTAAGTGCAATGCATAACTGTCATATGAAAATGCATACTAAATTCCTTAACTTGTTTATTTACAATTTTCTTTTCTCTAAATTTCTATGCCTTCTTAAATTGCTATCTCTTCATCTCCTCAATATCATGTTCTATTCCTCTTTCTACCTTGGTTGTGTTTAAGTCCTAACTTTCTTGAGGCTCATTTGAAGACTTAAAACTCATTTCTCAAGTGTTTTAAGTTGCTAGGAATTTCCCACCCTCATATTCTTAAATTTAACTTACCTTTACTGCTTTATTTCTTTTCCAAAGTTAGTGTCCATCTTTGGATTCCTCTTTCACTTTGAATCCTGCTCCATTTCATGTCCTATAAGAGGATTATAACTCCTCTAAGATCATATTCCAAATTAGAATTTTCTACTTAACACTTTCTACTCATAACTAACTAATTGTTTAGCCGTATATTCTAGATTTAAACCAAATTTGGTTGTTTCCCCTATTCTTCTTTCTAGCTTAACTTAACAATCATTTGTGCCAGCTATGTACCTTAGTTTAAAACTCTTTTTAGTCCCTAAAAGTATTAGCCAAGTGTAGTAAGGTTGCAAAAGAAATTCCTGTTTGCCACTAAATCTTTACAAAATGAAGTTTGAGCTTGTTTTTCTGAACATACTTGCACAATTTTTTCCCTTTTCCATTCTAACCAAACTCTTCCCTTGTCTTTCCCTATTTTTAGCTTCTTTCAATAGCTTTTAGAGATTCTAACTTGTCTCCTTAATTTTTTTTTTTTTTTGCCTAAGATTTTCAACATTCCTTTTTTGCTCATACTCTAGCTAGATTTACTTTAAATTTTTGCTTTTCTTTGACTCTTGTTTCTTCCTTAACCTTGTGTACCTCTAGTTCTCTTATTAATCTTTAATTAAGTCTCATTTTAACTTCAAAAATTCAGTAAACATTCCATCATAATTTAGGCCATATAATTAATTTTGACAGGGATTTTACTCCTTGATTTGCTTAATCTCTAGATTAAATTGTCAGTTTTTAGGATGCTCTCTTACTCTAGGATTTCATTAGCCAGTTTCTAAGTCACTTAAGAGTCTTAAGATGTAAGTCACTTTAACATTCCAAGGTAATTGAATTAACTAAAATATTCTATCAAATCCCTCACTTTTCTTATAGAATTTCAACACCCTTGTTACTCTCATTTCACTTGGATTTTCCTAGGTTTTCATCTCCAACTTTTGCTTCTTTGGCCTCCAACCTCTTAATTAATCCTCATCATCTCTTAATTCCCTAGCTAACCTTAACACATAATTCATTTAGTTACCTACATGGTTCGGCTCTAATACTTCATTGCTGCAAATTTTCTTCTCTCCTTAACCTCACCTTTCTTCATAGGGCCTCAACTCAGCACCTTTAGTGCCTCCCTAGAGGGCTGTAAGTGTTGCAAAATCAATCCCTCAAACAAACTTTTCTACTAACAATTCCTACACTTATTTCACCTTTTATCTACTTAAATATGTCTTAGTTTTAAGCCCAACTTTGGCCCTTTTCTAGGTTTACCTTTGGCCACATTTCAGTTCTCCTAAGTATTCTTTGGAATGCCTAAAATCTATCCTCTAAGTCTCTTACATTGTAGGAGTGATTAGTATCTACATATAAGATTAATTTTAAGTTGATTACATTTTGAGCTCTATTGTTTTCTTAACTAAGTGCCTTCTTTTGAACACCTCTTTAACCTCCTTATATGGCCTATCTTGTGCCTCTAGAAATGAGTATACCTCCTTCAAAATATTATTCATTTCCAAAATGTCGTACTTACGAAATTCAGCATTTATATCCTGTACTTTTAATTAGGTTTGATAAGGGTTTTAAACAAAGTTTGAACCTCTTCTTGCTTACCCTTGCTAAGCCAGTTCAATCTTTATTTGATCCACTTAATTACCTTTGTTTTAAGCTTCCTTTTACCTTCTAAAAGTCCAAATTAAGTGATTTAGATTGCAGTATTTTCTGTTCTAAATTTCTGCACATAAGCATTTTACTTCATTAGCTAGTTTCTGTATAAATTGAGTCTTAATTTGGTTCTCTTACAAACTCCCCTCCTTAGGCTAGTTAATCCACCAACCTAGCTACTTGTTAAACTCATCTTGGAGATCATTTAATTTCCCTAATTTCGTGGGTTACACAAAAGACACTACAGAAAATTTCTGCACAATATTTCTCAACTCATAACTAGGTGTAATCTACATTAGAGCTCAATTTTTTTTTTCTTTTTTTGGCTCTTACTACTTCTCATTTGACTTAGCCATCATCTAACATTATCATCAACACCCATTCAAACTAAGTTGGAACCTTTTCCGAGCCCTTAATAGTTCAGTCCCCTTAAGTTCTTCCTACAAAAAAATTTCTACATGCCTAGAGTGGCTCTACCTAAAGTTGTTAGCTTAATTCTCCAACATTTCTTGCCATTTTCTTATTCCTTTATTTGCTTTTACATGATCTCCCCTATTTTTAAATTGTTTTCAGCATCCTAACTTCCACTAAAATCCATAATTTTCCCATGAAAACATGATGATTCATTAAGCAAAATAAAGTCTCAACTAGATTTTTGACAAACTATAAAGTTTCTTTTATTTTTTCTACTTTATAGATTTCAGCCAACAAAATTTTTAGTAACCAAACCATCTCAAAAATTCATGTTTCTTCATTTAAATTATAGAAAGATGAGAGTAGTAGTAATATCTACAAAAATTTCCCACAAAATCAAGATTCTAGAATTTTATAGAAATTTCCATACATTTCTTCCATTTTCTTTTTCTCCTTCCTTTCTTCCTTCTCCTCTTCTCTCTTTCCCCTTGACTTGCATGACTTGTGGGGCTTCTAGAGGGTCCATGGGGGCTTTTATATCCCCTTAGATTGGCAATGGAGAGGGGCCTCCATAGCCCTTGTGAAAAGACCAAGATATTCTTCTTTTAGACTTTAACTTCCTTTCATGCCCTTTTCAGTTTTTAATTCCACTTCTAACCCTAAAAAATTGTTATAATGCCCTTTTAGTCCCTTTAAACTTAAGGTCTAATCTAGGTTAAGTCACTAATAATCTTTCATAATTTTATTTATTTAAGTTTTATAATTATTACTTTTACAATTTAAGGGCATAACCTAGTTTTTCTTTCACAACCCTTACTTTTTCCTTCTTTTTTCCTTCTATTATCATATTAATCTCATAATTTAATGTTTCCTAATGCATCTTTAACCTCTTAATCCTCTTCTCTAAATTTGTACTTAACACCTTAATTATCCTCATAAATCTCATTACTCAAAATTTTTCACTTAAGCATTTAAATTCTAGATCTTTGCTTTCAATTTCCATCTTTCCTTCCAATCTCTTTCCACCACTCTTTTTCATGCTTTTCTTAATCCCTTAAAGTCTCCTAAAGTTCCCTTCTCCTCTCTTAGGATTGTGGATAAGAAAGATAAAATAGTTTCTCTTAAGTTTAAATTACTGCTAGCATACATGTAATGATCAAAATGCATGAAATTTATGAGATGATACATATGCTAGTGTTGTGAATGCCAATATGATAATGTTATGCATTCCAAACATGGTTTGGGATGTTACAATTCCACCCTCTTTAAAAAGAATTTCATCCTCAAAATTTAGTTGTCTAAAGACTCTAGCATTTCTAGGCATCTTTCTTGTGGATCCTAACCTGCTATCTATTTATGTTTCATAATCACTCAAAAGATTCTTTTTGTTTTCAAATTATATTTCACTAAGAATTGTTCACCAAATAGTTGCTTCTAGACCATCTGTTGATCTATTCCATCTATACACTTACAACTATCTAGTAAAATGTTTACTTTACATGCTTGAGAAAACCCCTAGTCAAATAATTAACCATTGAACAAATTTCCATTCCTGATGAACTTCCAATTATTGCCAATTTAGATTACTCCAAACTCTCTAGCTTCCTTTAAAATGTTTGATCTATAGTCAAAGATCATAAGTGTTACTATGCTAAAATTTCATCTCTCCATCTCTTATTCATTTCCACTCCAATTCATGGACTGAAAATTATTTTGCAAGGTGTTTATCAAATTCAAAATTTATAACACCTAATGCCTTGAATTCACATCAAAATTAATCATTCACAAATTTAATATGCATTTTCCTCAACTATTAGCTCACATTTTATCCTATAAAATCTTTCTAACATTTCCTATTTATCATCAAATAATTCTTCCATCCCTTAAACCTGCATAATGTTTTTCTTGTTTATCTCCAAAAATTTCTCTCCTTTTTCTGAGAGCTATTCTTTCCTTCATATTGAATTAATCATACCATTAAACCCTATAATCCTCTAAACTGCTCACCCTATCCAATACTTTCTCATGGCTCTAGCTAGCACATTTATAGACCTTGGAAGTCAAGTAATAAATAACTACACTAAGGTTTTGAGTATCATGCATGATGTCATCAAAATGAATTATTCCTACCTCTTCATGTGTAATAGATATGGCTCAAGATGCCTACCTAGGAGGTTGGCTAGACTTCTGTTATCCAAAATTTTCATTTACTACCAACTAGCATGCAACCATTTATGCTTGTACTAAGCAAGACCCTAGAACTCTAATATTCTCTAACCCTAGGCCCTAATACTTACACTCTCTTTTCTAGACCTTAATCCGTCTAAACCTATGCTCTGATACTACTTTAACTATCACACCCCATACTTGCTTAATAGCGTGGTATGATAGTGGGGGCAACAACCAGCACACTACTATGCCAGCAGCATAGCAACATGCTAGTTATTATAACCCCTGTCTTATTTATCTCACACTAAACTATATAACTTATTGCCCCTGTTGTACAACATAACTCAACATAAGCATTCATAACTTAATCATGTACCATCCACAAGATTTATTAGTTTCTATTATTATAAACCACCTATTTCTAAAGCACATTACTATGATTACAAATAATTTTCTGACATACACTACCTACATCATTTACAAAACTCTCACCGTACACTCATATGCACAAACAATTCTTACTAGCCCAACTTTCACTAAATGAAATGTTTGCTGATGCTATGATGCAAGGCAACTATCCTCAGTTATGTCTTTTTCATATATGCGAGAGAAAAAGTGAATGGTTTTTCAACTAAAATTAGGGAAACAAGAATCTTTTCCAAAACTCATGTAATTTTTACAAATGCGAATCTCTTGTAAATAAACTAAGTTTAGTAATTGCATTCATAAAGAAAATTCACATAATAATATATGCTAAGTTATGCTCATATAAATATCACAGTAAAACCATACTATGTCACCTGTTGAGCTTGCAGATCCAGTCATAACTAAAAACATGTAAAACAACTATGGAAGGAAACAAAACAATAGTGGCTCTGTCTATAACTCTAGGTCAAACGTGCATGTTGACCAAAATATAATTCTAAATCATCATGCATATCAACATCACATATATAAGTTTGAATTTACTAGATGCTAGTGGCCATGAGACTCGTATCATGAGTGCACCACTCCCATAGACGAACACACATTGCTTGTTGGTGCTCTAAGCCCCACTAGGCCAATGGTCATGTAGGACTACCCCAAGTCTAAATCTACCCTTGTGATTACCCAATAGATTATCTAGGTGAATGGTATATATCTATAAAATAAACATATGGCATAAAGGTATAAAACCAACGTACATATGAAATAAAATTCATATTTCCATTTTATAAAACATAACAAGAGCATAGATAGTAAAATCATTAATTTTAGAAATAACATCACTTTCTTTCATTTATTTTGAAAATACTGAGTTTAAAAGGAAAACCACTCACCTAACATGCAGCCCACTATTGTATTCTTAAAACTATTTGTTAAGGCTTTTATTCACATATGTCTCCCTTTATTCCAATAGGTGGATGCACGTGAATGTAAGTGCAATGCATGATTGTCATATAGAAATGCATACTAAATTCATTAACTTGTTTAGTAACAATATTTTCTTCTCTAAATTTCCGTGCCTTCTTAAATTGCAATCTCCTCATCTCCTCAGTATCATGTTCTATTCCTCTTGCTACCTTGACTATGTTTAAGTCCTAACTTTCTTGAAGCTCATTTGAAGGCTTAGAACTCATTTCTCAAATGTTTTAAGTTGCTAGGAATTTCCCACACTCATATTCTTAAATTTAGCTTACCTTTAGTGCTTTATTTCTTTCCCAAATTTTGTCTATCTTTGGATTCCTCTTTGACCTTAAATCCTACTTCATTTCTTGTCCTATAAGAGGGCTATAACTCCTCTAAAATCATATTCCAAATTAGAATTTTCTACTTAACATTTTTAGCTCATAACTTCCTAATTATTTAGCTAGGCATATATTCTAGATTTAAACCAAATTTGGTTCTTTCTTAAGTTCTTCTTTCTAGGTTAACTCCACCATCATCTATGCCACATATTTACCTTGGTTTATAACTCTTTTAAGTACCTAAAAGTCTCAACCAAGTGTATGTAAGGTTGCAGAAAATTTCCCATTAGCCATTAAACCTTTACAAAATCAAGTTTAAGCTTTTTTTCCCTATTCCATTCTAACCAAATTCTCCCCTTGTCTTTCCCTATTTTCAACTTCTCTCAAATATCTTTTGGATATTGTAACTTGTCTCCATATATCTCTTATTTCTCCTAAGATTTTTAACATATATTTTCTGCTTATACTCTGGCTAGACTTATTTTAAATTTTTACTTTTCTTTGACTCTTGTTTCTTCACTTAACCTTGTGTACCTCTAGGTCTCTTATTAATCTTTAATTAAGTCATATTTTAGCTTCAAAAATTTAGCATAGATTTCCTCATAATTTTGGCCATATAATTAATTTTGATGGGGATTTTACCCCTTGGTTTGCTTAATCTCTAGATTAGATTGTTAGTTCTTAGAGTGCTCTCTTGCTCTAGGTTTTCATTGGCCATTTTCTAAGTCACTTAAGAGTTCTGAGATGTAACTCACTCTAACATTCCAAGGTAATTGAATTAACTAAAGTACTCTATCAAAACCTTCATTTTTGTTATAGAAATCCGACACCTTTGTTACTCTCATTTCACTTAGATTTTCCTAGGTTCTTTTCTCCAACTAATGGACTAGTGCCTGGCTAGGCAATTTGATTGGTGTAATTGAATAATCTTGATATTTTTATTCAATATATATGCAATTATTTTAATGGCTATCTTTATCAAATTTCTGTATTTTACATCTAGTTGAAACCCTTACACTATAAATAATTGCAGGACTTGGTTGCATATATAGATGGTGATCATAAAATAAGTGTTTATGATTTTAGTTTTAAATGTTCCGAGTTGTAAGATAAGTTAAGATTGTTAGTCTCAAGGTTTCATATTTATTTTGATAATAACAAAACAAATTAAAATTATTATATATATATTTATATAATAGACAATATGGACAAATTATAATATTAAATTTATTTTTTAACTACATGCACTACATGTGATGATTGTGAAACTGTCAAATTAAACATGTGTGCAGTAAATTGATTATATCTTACTATAGAAAAGTCAAAAAATAATAAAGTTAATTTTATATGAAACTATACTCAAATATCTTTATTTTGATGTATAATTTATCATATATGCTATTTTATATTAAAACAGTTTATTATACCAATTTCTTATATTGTCTTCTGAAAAGTCAATGTTAAAATCTGCGCGATATTAGTTTTAATTAGTAAAATATAATTTACAATATAAATAAAATTTTAAATTAATTTTATTTGTAAAATAAACGTGCTGAGTTTTAAATTCATATATTATATGCAAGTTTTATACATATAGATTAATAGATATAATTTTTCAAAGTAGGCCATTCTGCTGAGTTACACTGTCAACAGACAAAATTAGTATACTACAATGTTTTCATCATATCTCAAAATAAAAAAGTTGAATTTGTACAAATCTAATTTTGAATGAAATTAGACGTTATAAGCTTTTCAATAATATATAATTTGTTATTTTTGAATACAAATTCAAATTTCTAGACAATTTTGAACTGGCAAAAACAATTTTGTCAAAAGCAATTTTACAGTCTGGTATGTCGTTGAAGATTTGATTATTTCTCTCAAATAGCACAAGATAATTTAATAATTCTCTTTACATTTGAAAATAGACTCATTGATGGCATGATTTCTCTTGACAAAAATTTTAATGATGAAAATTCTTGTTAAAAAATTCTTAGGATACTTCTCAAGTTCATCTTCTTCTACTTCTAGCACTTCTAATTTATTTTATGATGATCTATTGTATGCATGTGATGAATTACAAGATGAATTAGCAAATCTAGGAAAGAAATATAAAAATTTGAAAAAGAAGTTTTCAAATATTTCTAATGAAAATGCTAGTTTGAAAAATGAAAATGATAATTTGAAAACTCAATTTATTTCTATATATAAGAATGAAACAAATGATATATTGAAAAAAAGAGTTGAAGAGCTTACAAATGTTTTATCTAAATTTACTCAATGAAAGGAAAATTTTGATAAACTGCTTTCTTCTCAAAGATATAATTTTAATAAAACCAGATTAGGTTACAAGGCTTGTTAAGGACAAAAGTGTTACAAAAATTATTTTATAAAAAATTCTTATCAAGGTAGTCCATTTATTACATGCTATTATATGGTGGAAAGGAACATTATGCATGTGATTGATCATTAAAAAGAAAATTATTAGTTGGACCTAAAACTATTTTAGTTCCAAATGATTATAAATGGAAAGGAAAATGTAACATTGCATATATTTGGGTCCCTAAGGGAACATATGCTAACATTGTTGGACCCAAGAAAGTTTGGGTACCAAAAATCACAACCTAATTTATTTTGTAGGAGATTTGTATGAAGAGAATCACAAAGAAGAATAAGTGGTTTTTAGATAGTGGATGCTCAAGACATATGACAGGAGATTACACAAAGTTTAATTCTATTTCAAATATAAATGGAGGGTGTGTGAGTTTTGGAGACAATGCAAAATGCAAAATTATTGGCATTGGAGAAATTAGTAACCCTAGCTCCCTCATTATTGATAATATTTTGTTTGTTGATGGTTTAAAACATAATTTGCATAGTATTAGCCAATTATGTGATAAAGGTTATAAAATTATTTTTCAATATAACACATGTAACGCTTTTACTAAGAATAATATCATAGTATTTGTTGCCTTAAGAGATAAAAATGTATATACTATTGAATTTGATAATTTGATTGAATAAAATGTAAAATGTTTGAGTGCATTACATGATGATTCTTAGCTATGGTATAGAAGGTTATGTCATTGTAGTATAATTTATAAACTTTCAAGAAAATAACTACTTATTGACTTACATAAACTCAAATTTCATAAAAAAAAAAAAAAAAAAAAAAAAAATTGTACTCCTTACCAATTGGATAAACAAAGAAAAACTTCTTTTAAATATATAAATATAGTTTCTACATCCTTTACAACTCTTACATTTAGGTTTATTTGGTCTTTCTCAAGTTGCTAGTCTTGGTGGAAAACTCTATACTTTTGTAATTGTTGATGATTTTTCAAAATTTACTTGTGTATTATTTTTGACTCACAAGAATGAAGCATCTTCTCAAGATGAGAAAGATTATATGATTTCAAAAATTAGGAGTGATCATGGTGGGAATTTTGAAAATAATGAATTTGAAAATCTTTGTAATACTTATGGATATGAGCATAATTTTTCTCCACCTAGAACCCCACAACAAAATAGAGTTATTAAAAGAAAAAATAAAACTTTACAAGAAATGACTCGAACTATGATTAATGAATACAAACTACATAAATATTTTTGGGCCGAAGCAGTTAATGTGGCTTGTTATATTTTAAACCGAGTTCTTATTAGATCAATTCTTAAGAAAACTCCTTTTGAACTTTAGTTTGATAGAAAACCTAAGATTGGTTATTTTTAAGTGTTTGGGTGTAAGTGTTTTATTTTAAACACTAAAGATAATCTTGGCAAATTTGATGCAAAATCGGATGAAAGTATATTTTTAAGTTATTCTACTATAGTAAAACTTATAGAGTTTTTAATAAAAGAACTAATATAGTTGAAAAATTTATGCATGTTACATTTGATGAAATTGATCCATTTTTACATAAAGTCATATATAATGATGTTGATGATGATTTAGTAATTTAAATATTAATGATAAAGAAAAAAAAATTGAAAATCCTCATAGTATAGAAAATCTAGATGAAACTCCACATAGTAATTTGCCTAAAGTTTGGAAGTATAAATTTAGTCATCCTATGGAACAAACTATTGATAATCTTACTGATTGTAGAAAGCCTAGAAATCAATTGAAAAATATTTATGAATACCTGTCTTTTATTTCTCAAATTGAGCCCAAAACTATTAATGATGCTATTAATGATGAAAATTAGGTTTTAGCTATGCAAGAAGAATTAAATCAATTTGAAAGAAATAAAGTTTGGAAATTAGTTCTGTTGGGTTATTCATCAAAATAGGGAATTTAAAGCAGTGGAACTTTTAAAATTTTTATCTTTTATTGCATGATCGAATCACATTGAATCCCTAATTCTATGCCCCAAGATAAAATATGCATGAATTTAATCTAAGAAAATTGATTTATACCTCACAAGCTTCCGACTGATATAGGGATTAAGCGAATTCAAATTCGCATGTCAGCAAACCAGCACGTAAATTGTAACGGTTCACAAGAAGTTCAAATGCACTTCCTCTAACGGTATCCACATGGGGAACGTCCACTAATATTTAGAATTATGCTAGTAATCCAAAAGCACTTTTTTCAACTTATGGGCTTTTCTATTAAGATAACTTCTTGATCTAAGGATTGTAGAGAATTTCTCCCTCTCAACTTCTTGAAAGTCTCTCTATTGATAAAGGTCTCATAAACCTGTAATTATAGAGAAATAATTTTGTATTTATCTTATCATAAATTAGGAGATAATATCTATATTATTTAATTTAAAATCAAATAGTATCTATGTAGATAATTCATATTAATTATCTTTAATAATCTCCCAACTTATTAAGAGATTTTATATGATAAGATTAAATAATTAATTAATTAAACTATTTAATTAATATAATTATTTATTCTCCTTTATCTATTAATTAAATGACAAATCATTTAATTAATTAGTTTTAATTAATTAATTAAATTAATTAATTCAAATAAATTCCCATAAATGATATGGACTTATTCGCCCTTGTGTGTGACCCCTTAGGTTCACCAATTAAATAGCAATGGGCCCATAACAAATTATGATTTAATATATGAATAATTAATTATAATTAATCACTCTGGATAATTAAACAACTTTTAATTAACCGCTCTTGAATTAATCTACATTAAAATAAGAGTACTCACACTTTACGGAATATGTCTAGTAACAAACCCGTAAAGACCTAGAAATTAGTGAAGGTAAAACTGTGAGCCTTTTTCTGTTTACACGTACTATGCAAATACAATCCTTCCATTAACTAATCTCCCATTTGAGATGCAGGATTTGGATAATATGTTGGGATCTCGATAATCTTAATAACAATACATCTATTTTAGACAGTTATTTAATGACCAATTTAGGAAACTCCTTTCCTAATTATTTGTCATATGCCTTGCGCAAGGACTTTCAAAACAGCTATTTATAGATAGCATAGAAGATTCATCTATTTGCTAGATAGGTTATGGATCCTATGTCTCGGTCTCGTAGACCTCCATATATAAATGGTTTATGCCCAACATAAAACCCCTTATGTGATCAACCTGTGATCGGGGAAAAATATCAAAGTACAAGTACCCATATACAAGATCACAACAGAACCTTAAGTCAAATAATTACTTAATGCACTATCGCAAACATAGAGAATTCTAATTTCTGACAAGCATCCAATAGAGAATTCTCTAAGCGGATCGTTCAGTAAACTTATTCTCTAACAAGCACCTACATGTATACATTAGTGTCACTTATACTGATCGCCTATGAAACGAGGCACCTCCTTACGAGTATGTTGTACACGTGCAAGCCTAATCTGAATCTAGTCAATACCCTATCTTGACTTATTCTATGACTTAGAACATTTATGACTAAAACCATAGAGACTTATTCCATGATCACCATCCATATGCGTGACTAAGTCCCGTAGTTATATATACTCTAAGGGTTTCAACCAAATGTAAAATTTACACATTCGATGAAGATGGCCAATGAAATAATTACATATATTTTGAATGAAAAATGATCAAGAGTATTTAATTGCACCAATCAAATTAGCTAGTCGAGCACTACTCTATCAATCTCCCACTTGCCCAATAGCCAATTGTCCTATAGATCTAAGGCCTATCCTTTTAAGATGTCCTTCAAAAACTCTTTGTCCTAAAGGCTTTGTTAGTGGTCTGCTATGTTCTCTGTCGATGCAACTCTTTCAACTTGAATGTCACCTCTATTAATGATCTCTCTGATCAGGTGGAAATGTCTCATGACATGTTTAGATCGTTGATGAGATCTTGGTTCTTTTGCTTGAGCAATGGCACCGTTGTTATCACAGTATATAACAATCGATTTTTCAACACTAGGAACTACACCCAACTCTTGAATGAAGTTTCTCATCCAAACACCCTCTTTTGCAACTTCTGAAACTGCAATATATTTTGCTTCTGTTGTTGAATCAGCAGTTGTATCTTGCTTGGAACTTTTCCAGCTAACTGCTCCACCATTTAGCAAAACACATATCCTAACATAGATTTAAATTATATATGTTTGACTGGAAACTAGAGTCAGTATATCCTTCAGTTTCAATTCTCCATTGCCGTACACTAAGACTAAATCCTTAGTTCTTCTTAAGTACTTAAGAATTGTCTTCACGGCTATCCAGTGACTCTCATCAGGATTAGACTGATATTTGCTTGTAACACTTAAGCATGTGCGACATCAAGTCTTGTACATAGCATGGCATACATAATGCTTCCTATGGCAGATGCACATGGTATGCGAGACATTTTCTCTCTTTCTTCAAATGTCTTTGGTGACATTGACTTAGAGAGATTTATTCCATGCCTCATTGGCAGGAATCCTCTCTTGGATTCCTCCATATTAAACCTTTTTAAAACTTTATCTATATACATGGATTGGGATAATGCAAGCATCTGTCTCAATCTATCTCTATAGATTTTGATCCCAAAATAAAAGATACTTCACCCAAATCCTTCATGGAGAATTGAGTAGATAACCATATTTTTGTCTTTTAATGCTTGCACCTCATTCCCAATGAGGAGAATGTTATCGACACAAAGCACTATACATATAACTATGCTCCCACTAACCTTCTTGTGCACACAAGGTTCATATGTATTTTTAATAAAACCAAACGATTTGATCGTATTATCAAAACGTATATTCCAACTTCGGGATGCTTGCTTTAGTCCATAGATGGACCTTTGGAGCTTGCAAACCTTTTGCTTGCTCCCACTAAATGTGTGTAATAACCTGATCACAAAAAAAAAAAAATAAATAAAAATAAAAGAGAAAAAGTCTAAAGAACCCGAAAACTGGCGGAAGCTCCCAGAACACAAAATTGCTCTAATTAGAATCAAACAACTCCATTTAGCTTTTGAAAGCTAGTATATAGGGACAAAACGAAATTGATAAAGCTGAAAGGGAGTGAATTAGTGAGAAAAACGGGAAGAACAGGGCGAAAGCTGCCGCGACCCCTCGACGGAAAAATCTAGAAATTTCGGTGACTTGGTTGAAAATTTTCTGATTAAATGTTGTATTGGAACTCAGAATTTCAGGATTTGATTCAGGAAGTTGCAAATTGGCTTAGGTAAGCTGTTTTTTTTCAGTTTTAAGCTCAAGGGATTCTGGGTTAGACAGTTACAAGACCCGGGTGTTCTACCCGGGTTTCCAGGCGAAAGGGACAGACCCGGACACTATCCAGGTTGACCATGGTTGACCGGTTCGGTCCAGCCCTGTTGGGCTGGAACCGGCCGGTTCAGGGGGTTTTCAGACCCCGATTTGGGAACCGATCCCGGTTTCCAGTCCAAGGAGGAGAGAAGAAGGGTTTGGGACTGGTTTAGAGGCTGGAACCAGTTCGGTTCAAGGGGATTTTTGGGAAAAAATGGTTAAACGGCAGATTTTTGGAGAACCAAGGCCGATTCAGCGGTTTAGGGCCCCGGTTTAGTGGAAATCTCAAGGATTTGGGCCAATTCAGTCTGGGGTCTTGGTAGTTAAAGACCAGTTCTTCATGGGTTAAGAGGAGAAAACCGATTCACCCCATTTTTGTGGATTTGAGCCCGGTTCAGCTCGGTTCACGGGAAATGGGCTCGGTTCATCCCAGTTTGGTGGAGTTTTAGTTGCGTTTTATTCAGGTTTTAGTAGTTCAAGCCTAGAGTGCTTCGAGTATGAGGCTAGGGGTCTCAGGATGCGTGAAAAAGAGCCTAGTGATAGGGGAGGTCCTGACCCACTTTCGAGAGTTGACTTCTTTTAGAATAAGACCTAATTTTGATTCTGACTTTCAATTTGGTGATTGTAGATACTCCAGAGGAGACACACTTCGAGCAGTGAGTTCTCGGCACGAGTTTTGGTGCCTCGTTTAGCGTGTCAAGTGAGTGATAGTATTTTCTATACATGCATCTGATTTCGATTTTCTGACAAATTCTTGGATTCTAACTCGTGGACTTGATTTTGATTTATGATATTTGAATTCGGGACATGTATCTATATGTTTTAAATTATGATAAATTTGAAAACATTTCTGTGCTCATACATTTGTGTGCCTCAGTCATGCATGTGATTTAAAGGTTACCTGTCGAGAGTCTTTGTGATCCATTTTTAAGGAACACGAGGGTGTTCCGGTACTATGTGCCATCTGTGATTTCGGGCTCTGGTTTTGATACGGTATCCCAGTATGATATGATTTTTGATAAGATTCGATACTCCAACAGGTGTTTGACATTCTATTTCTGATTTTTGTGTGTGTGAACGACATGCATATATATACCTGTATATGTTATACGAACATATGTGGATTTCATAAACTGTGATCCATGTCCCGTCTTGTCTAGATTTTACTGTTATTCACTGAGTTTTATACTCACTCCTTTCCTCCCCCTTTCAGATTGTTGTTCTGATCGCAACGGTAGCTTCTGGGTCGATTTTGTCCTCCACTGCTTCACTGTGATGTACGGGCACTTTTGTATCATTTATGTTATTTGTACTGTAGTAGCTCCTTGTATTCCTCAAATCCTTTTTGACGTATATATATACACCTACTTTTCGATGTTTGTATTGCTGCGATACTTTTCTGTTTTGACCTGGTTATAGGCTGACTGGGGTGGTAAGCTGACCCTAGTACCGGTCACACCCCCAGATTGGGGCGTGACAATGTGAAACCTTTCGGTTGCTCCATGTAAATTTCTTTCTCAATGTCTCCATTAAGAATGCGATTTTCAAATCCATTTGCCATATCTCATAGTCATAATATGCGAATATGGCCAGTAATATCCGAATGGATTTTTGCATTGCTACTAGAAAGAAGGTTTCTTCAAAGTCTATTCCATGTCTTTGAGTATAACCTTTTGCTACCAGTCTTACTTTATAGGTCACCACCTCTTCATCTGCTCCAAGCTTTCGCTTGTAGAACCAGTTGCAGCCTATAGGCTTCACACCCACCAGTGGATCCACCAAAGTCCATACCTTGTTGGAGTACATGGAATCCATTTCAGATTTCATGGCTTCATGCCACTTTCCCGAACCAATGTCTTGCATCGCCTCCTCATATGAATCTGGATCTCTATCCAACTCATGTTCAAGGGTGTACTTCTCAGTAGCTTTTGAGCTCCTTTCAAATCTTCTTGGAGGTTTTATTATAGAATGTTCTATTTGATCTTGTGCTTCCATATTTTGTGATATTTCTTGAATTTCTTCAAGTTCTATGAACTCACCTTTTCTATCTAAAAGAATTACCTTTCTAAGAAAATAGCGCTTCTTGAAACAAACACTTTTTGTTCCTTTGGGTCATAAAAGTAATATCCCATTGTCTCTTTGGGATATCCTACAAATTTACACAAGGTGGATCTCATATCCAACTTGTTACCCCCCAGTGTTTTTATATAAGCAGAGCATCCCTACACTCTCATTTAAGAATAAGAGTGTGGTTTACCATACCACATCTCATATGGGGTTTTTGATACTGACTTTGATGGTACTTTGTTTAAAATCTTTGCAACCATCTCTAGGGCATATTCCCAAAATGAAGGAGGAATATCAGTGCAACTCATCATAGAACGTACCATATCTAATAAGGTACGATTTCTACGTTCAGCTATCCCATTAAATTAAGGTGTGTAAGGTGAAGTCCACTGAAAGAGAATCCCATTCTCTTTTAAATGATCTAGGAACTCATTACTTAAGTATTCACGCCCTCGATTAGATCATAGGACTTTTATATTGTAACATGTTTGTTTCTCTACTTCAAGTCAAAATTCTTTGAACTTTTCAAAAGGTTCAGACTTGTGTCTCATTAGATACACATACCCAAAATGATTATAATCGTCAGTAAAGTTAATGAAGTAAGAATAGTTCCCTCTTACACTAACACTTAGTGGCCCACACACATCTGAATGGATCAAATCCAAGAGATGTGTAGTACACTCCGATTGTCCTACAAAAGGTTACTTAATCATTTTACCCTTTAAACATGACTCACATGTGGGCATCTCCTCAAGGCCATTCACTTGAATTAACCTTGAAGTAATCATTTTATGGATCCTATTCTTAGAAATATGCCCAAGTCTAGCATGCCACAATTGTGCACTATCTTGATCATTTTGTTTTCATTTGTTTCCTTGTTGTATATTTAAATAGGTTCATTTTGAACAATCGTATACAAACCATATGATAATATGCCAAGATTATGGAAAGAACCATTCATGGACATTATAATTTTCCCATTTTCAATAGAAAATTCAAAACCTTCATATCCAAAACAGAAATAGAAATAAGGTTCTTAATAAGACCAGGCAAATAAAGACAATTGTTCAAAATTAAATTAAAATTATTAGTTAAAACTAAGTAAACAGTCCCTATGACTTTAGCAACAACTTTTGTTCTATTTCCAAGCCGCAGAATAACTTCTCCTTTACTCAGTTTTCTACTTCTTGCCATTACCTACAAATCATTGCAAAGATGAGAATAACATCCAGTATCTAATACCCAAGAAGTATTGTTAACTGATAAGTTAACTTTAAAAAAGAACATACCGTTTTTTTGAACGGTTGCAAGATAATCCTTGCAGTTCCTCCTCCAATGCCCAAGTTTACCGCAATGGAAGCACTGGTAATTGGATTGATCAGCCTTAGTCTTTTTGACCCCACCCTTAGGTTTTACCTTATTTGCTTTGCTAGGTCCTTTCTTCTTCCCTTTCTTTGGTTTAGAAGCATTAGATGGGGATGAAGAACTAACTAGTAAAACAGTGTTATCCTTTTTGATAGTGGCTTCCATTGTGCACAACATGTTAACCAGTTCTTCAAGTGTAACTTGCATTTGCTGCATGTTAAAGTTTACTATAAACTGATCGAATGAACTCGGTAATGACTGTAAGTTCAAATCTGTATAGAGCTCGTTGTCTATAGTTAGGTTAAATTTTCAAGCTTTTGAATAAGCCTGAACATTTTTGTACCATACTCATAGACAGACATGCCCTTAGTCATTCGAGCTCTAAAGAGCTCTCTTGAGACAGCAAACTTTTCATGCCTATCTCACGTCTTGTAAAGCTCTTCCAAGTCCATATATATTTTAGAAGCATGTCTGAGATGATCATATTGCTTCATAAGCTCACCTGACATGGAAACCAATATGATGCATCGTGCATGTTGATCATCCTCAAACCACTTTGAGTGTGCTTTCTGTTGTGCAACAGTTGCATTTTTGGGTAAAGGATCAAGGGATGTTTTGGTCAAAACATAAGTTTGTCCCACATAGTCCAAAACAATTTTCAGATTTCTTATCCAATCGGCATAATTTGAGACAGTTAATTTTTTACTCTCAACAATGGTGACTAGAGGATTTTTAGCCATTTGTAGAAATATAAAATCTAAAAAAATAAAAAATAAAAAAATAAAGATGCATGGCAGAGTATCAGCATTCATTCATGATATACAAATAGATATAAAATGGTTTTTATTCAAATCTATCTCTCACTATTTTATCAAATTCCATTACCCTCAAATAGTAATTCGAGAAATCATATTTCCTAGTGGGACTTGAAGTCCTATTAACTTTACTCATGCCCCAACCATATGAGCCCATAAATAAATCAACAGGTAGACAACATTTTTGTCAATTGCACTTATATGCAATCCTCAAGTTATTTGCCTCATATTTCACATAGACCCCAACCATATGAGCCCCTATGTTACTTTACGTTAAGTTAGATCCATCAATCAATCATGTAAGTGATTCGATTATAATTATCCCACGACTCGTGTGCCAATGCCATAACCAGGTCACTTCCATGTGCATCATATGTTAAAATAGTATACATAGCTTTCCTCACAAAACATACCCCACAACTCGTGAGACAGTACATTAAGCTTGGTACCATCACAGTTACCATTTTATTGATGGAAGGCATGGACGATTAAACCGTGTTTAATATTACCCATATCAACTTAATATTATATTTAGTCAAACCAAGTGAGGGTTTTATTGTTGACCAAGATCTCATTAATTTTACTTTTCTTGTTAAGTTATCTATATGCATGTAATTATTAAAATAAAAGCAAGTATATCACAAAAATAAGAAAAGCAATGGTATAGTTGTGGATATCCTATGGAATTAAAATAAAACCTAGACTAATTCTCCATTAGCCTTCATTAGTATCTAGTAGACCTGTGGGTTAGATTCTTCATAATACACCAATTTCACTCGCCTCCGCCCTTTTAAATAATTGTTACAATTAGTAATAATAAAAACCTCAAGATAAACCCGAGAGGATGTATATGAGAGTGAGATAGAAATATACACAAAAATAAAAGATAAGGCAAGGCTCGCAAGCCTTATTTTAAAACTAACTAATCTACAACTAACCATATAATCCATCCAATAAAAATATAAACATCAAATGTAAAATAATAAACTTATTGGACATATTTTTATTTATATATTTATTTTTAATATTTTCTACACTTTAGAAAATTCTATTTTAGTCAAAATTGGTGTCTTTCAGTTCGTAATGAAAAAACCCACAAAAACGCAAAATTTAAAATTTTTTATCAAAATTGACTGGACCAAACTAGACCAGACGGACTAGTCCAATTGGACCACTGGTTCATCTTCTTCAACCTTTTTTTTTAATTTTTAAAACAAAAAAAGGTTGACGATATACATATACACACATATATACACTACTGCAATTTTACATAATATATATATATATATTAAAAAAAACTGTAACTTAGCATGGCGTCGCCGCCCTTAATCTGGCCAGACGACGCCTGCCGCATGCTTTGCTCCAAGCGGCCATGGCCACTTCCAGTAAGCTTCTCTTTATCAATTAGTTTATTTAATTTACACAAAGTTAAAGATGCAAGTGCATGCGGCAGTAAAATTGCCTCCATTCCAGAGGCATTAATTGCCTCCTTTTTTTTTTTAATTTGTAACAAAACTGCATCCAATCGTTTCATATATATATATATATATATATATAACTATTTGAAAAATAGCCTCTCAACGGGGCTTTGATTTTTGAAATTTTTTTTATTTTGAAATAATTTCAATAGTAAAAATCTTTTAAGTTTCAATAAACTTAAACTATTAATTAATTTGGACAAAATTAATTTTGCATAAAGGGCTTAAAGGTTTTATAAATCTCAACAATTGAAACAACTCTTTAACACCAAAATTTTAAATTGATCTATCTATATGAATCAAAAAATTTCACAGATTCAAAATTGCATAACCTGAGCTCTGATACCAACAAGTTCCTAAACCTAATAATCATACAATTATTGGAACCAAATGGGTCTTTAGAAATAAACTTGACGAATCAGGTAATATAATTAGAAATAAGGTAAAACTTATAACTCAATGTTCCAATCAAGAAGAAGGAATAGATTATGGAGAGATTTTTGCTCCCGTAACTAGACTTGAAGGTATTAGAATATTACTTACATTTGCATCTCATATGAATTTCAAATTATTTCAAATGGATGTTAGAAGTGCCTTTCTAAATAGTTTTATTGTTGAAGAAGTTTATATAGAACAACCACCAGGTTTTGAAAATGAGAAATATGTAGATCATGTTTACAAACTTTTAAAACTTTATATGGTTTGAAACAAGCTCCTAAATCATGGTATGAAAGGCTTTCAAAATTTTTATTAGAAAATGAATTTTCAATAGGAAAAGTGGATAATACTCTTTTCATAAGAAAAGAAAATGATCATTTACTTATTGTTCAAATTTATGTAAATGATATTATTTTTGGAGTTACCAATGAATCTTTATGTGAAAATTTTTGCTTCATCTATGCAAAATGAATTTGAAATGAGTATGATGCGTGAGTTGAATTTCTTTCTTGGTTTTCAAATAAAACAACTCAAAAAGGATTGTAATAAATCAATCTAAGTATATTAAAGAGCTACTAAAAAGATTTGGGATGAATAATTCTAAAATCATGAGAACTCCTATGAGTATCTCAATCAAATTTGATGAAGATATTAATGGAAAATCTATAGACATAAAGTTATATAGAGGTATGATTGTAACTTATTGTACTTAACTGCTAACTGTCCCGATATCATGTTTAGTGCTTGTTTGTATGCTAAATTTCAAGTAAATCCAAAAGAATCTTATTTACATGCCGTCAAAAGAATTCTTAAATATCTTAAAGGAATTATAAATGTAGGCTTATTTTATCCTAGAGGAACTTCTTTGAATTTACTAGTTATTTGAATGCGGATTTTAAATGATGTGAATTGGATAGAAAAAATACTAGTGAAACTTATCATTTTCTTGAAAAATATTTAGTTTCTTGGGTTAATAAGAAACGAAATTCGGTTGCCTTATCTACGGCTGAAGCAGAATATGTAGCCGTGAGAAGTTGTTATGCACAAATTTTATGGATGAAAACACACTTTACTAGATTTTGAAATTAATTATGAACACATTCCTATTAAGTGTGACAATACTAGTGCTATCAACATTTCTAAAAATCTTATTCAACACTTAAGAACGAAACACATTGATATTAAACATCACTTCTTGAGAGATCACGTTCAAAAAGATGACATAATATTAGAATTTGTGAATATCGAATATCAATTAGTGAATATTTTTACAAAATCTTTTAATGAAGAAAGATTTGTTTTATCAAAAAAGAACTTGGTCTTATAGACTCAACTATATAGTTAATATTATTTATATCAATTCATTTTTATAGGAAAAGAGTCTCTAAATCTTTTTCATATATACATTGAGAAGGGAGCCTATATAGTTTATTTTTTTGATCATGTCAAAAAGGGGGATAATTTACATGATATGTGCTTAATGAATATCTTACGTTGTATATTTGTTTTGTCATCACCAAAAGGGGGAGATTGCTAGTATCGAGATTTCATATTTATTTTGATAATGACAACAAGAATTAAAATTATTATATATATATATATTTAATAGACAATATGGATAAATTATAATATTAAATTTATTGTTTAACTACACACACTACATGTGCTAGATTGTGAAGCTGTCAAATTAAACATGTGTGCAGTAAATTGATTATATCTTACTATAGAAAAGTCAAAAAATAATAAAGTTAATTTTATATGAAACTATACTCAAATATCTTTATTTTGATATATAATTTATCCTATATACTATTTTATATTAAAACAGTTTATTATATCAATTTCTTATATTGTCTTCTGAAAAAGTCAATGTTAAAATGTGCACAATATTAGTTTTAATTAGTAAAATATAATTTATAATATAAATAAAATTTTTAATTAATTTTATTTACAAAATAAATGTGCTGAACTTTAAATGCATATATTATATGCAGGTTTTACACTTATAGATTGATAGATATAATTTTTCAAAGTGGATCATTCTGCTGAGTTATACTATCAGTAGACATAATTAGTATACTACAGTGTTTTTATCATATCTCAAAATATAAAAGTTAAATTTGTACAAATTTATTTTTGTAAGAAAGTAGACGTTATAAGCTTTTCAACAATATATAATTTGTTATTTTTGAATATAAATTCAAATTTTTAGACAATTTTGAACTTGATCAACAATGTTTGTCAAAAGCAATTTTACAGTCTGGCATGTTGTTGAAGATTTGATGATTTCTCTCAAACGGCACAAGATAATTTAATGATTCTTTTTGAATTTGAAAATAGACTAATTAAGGAGTATTCAAGAAGTTTTAAAGAATTTTTAAACGTTTGGAGCCATTTTATTTGAAATGAGCTAATGTGTAATTACTATTGACTAATCATTTTGTCTTCCACAAAGGCCAACGTCTTTTTGGTATTTTTACTTATAAAAAAGGCATAGATTGAAGGGAGAAGTATAAAACAACAAACTCTCAAAATCTCCTCAATCTCTCTCTAAAATTCTTTGTGCTATCTTATTTATTACTAGATCAAAGAGTGCATAGAGCAAATTGTTTTATTATTGAGAGTGCCTCTTTGAAGTGAGATCATTTTTGTACATGATTAGTAACTAATCCTACTTAAGAGGAATTGTTACATTTTTACTTCATCTTCATTACAATTTGTATTGGTATTTAAAACTCACCAAATCAAAGGCTTTGTAATCAGGATTTTTTGCCTCCGCCAAGTGCAAGAGACTTTATTTGTATTCAAGATTTCTTGCCTCCGTCAAGTGTAAGAGATTTAGTGAAACCTCGGCGGTTGGAGCTCAAGAGAGTGGACGTAGATTTGGGCAGCAAGTCGAACAACTATAAAAAATTTTGTATCTCTTATCCCTACTCTTTTTACTTTACTTAAAATTATTTCATATTTATTGTTGGTTGAATTGTATAAGTTTATTTGATTCAATATTTTTATTATTATTTTAAAATTTTTCACACACTTAACTTCCGCGATAAAAACCCAATTTACCCCTCTTGGGTTGTCTTTTGGAACAACAAAGATGAGATATTGACTAGGTTCATATTAGACTTACACATGTATAGCATAATCGTAAGAAGGGAGCCTCATCTCATAGGCGATCGGTGTAAGTGTTATTAGTGCATGCACTTGGGTGCTTATTAGAGAACAAGTTCACTGAATGATACTGCTTAGAGAATTCACTACTGGATGCATGTCAACAGTTAAAATTATGTACGTTTGCGACATTGCATTAAGTAATCTTTTGACTTGAGGTTTCATTGTGATCTTGTATATGGGTACTTGTGTTTTGATATTTTTCTTCAATCACAGATTGATCACATAAGGGCTTTTATGTTGGGCATGAGCCATACATGTATGAAGGCCTATAAGGATATGATCCATTACCTTTCTAGTAGAATAGGTGAATCTTGTATATTGTTTACAAATAGTTGTTCTGCAAGTCTTTATGCAAAGACATGTGATAAACAATTAGAAAAAGAGTTTTCTAGATTGGTCATTGAACAACTATCTGAAATATATGTAACATTATTAAGATTATTGGGATGCTGACATATTATCCAAATCCTATATCTTGATCAGTAAATTTGTTAATAGAAAGATTGTATTTGTATGGTGCGCACAAATAGAAAATATTCACGGTTTTACCTTTATCCATTTTTAGGTCTTTACGGGTTTGTTGTTAAACATATCCTATGAAGTATGAGTATTTTTGTTTTAATTGAGATTAGTTCAAGGGTGGTCAATTCCAAAGTGTTTAATTGACCGAAGTAATTAATTATAATTAATTATTTATATATTAAATTACAATTTGTTACAAGCTCATTACTAGCTAATTGGTGACCTTAGAAGTCATACACAAGGGTGAATAAACCTATATCATTTATAGAAATTTACTTAAATTAGTTAATTTGATTAATTAATTAAATGATTTGTCATTTAATTAATAGAAAATGGAGAATAAAATAATTATATTAATTAAATAATTTATTTAATTTTATCATATAAACCTTTTAATTAATTAGAAGATTATTTAAGATAATTAATTTGAATTATCTAGATATGTATTATTTGATTTTTTAAATTAAATCTTAGAACGCTATCAATGACGAACTAGTCACAAACATAATATTCAAAATATCCAAAATCTAAAATAAATTAATAAATATTGAGAAAAAACTTGTCTTAATTAGCTAATATAAGCAATAACGTGCTTTACAATTAATTTACAAAGAAAAAAAAACAAAAAAAACAAAACAAAACTCTCAAGACAACCCTAACAAGATCTCAAGAAAACCAAATCTATCTCTCTTCACGCCTCTATTTTGGATTGTTAGAATCACCAACTCTTAACCCTTAGATGGCTAGAACGGATTGAGCAATGTTTGAATCTTGTCAAAAATCAAGACCTCCTAATCGCGCAAATGATTGTTGAGTGCTTTCACAACATCTTTGATTAGATTTTTGATGATTTAGATACTATAGGATGTCACACAAGTCTCCTTTTTATAGGTCTAAGAGTCTAAGAGGGTTTAGAAATCATTGAATGAGTTAAAAATCCTAAAAATCCCCCAAAAAAGGCAAAAAATCTCACGATGATACGTCGTAAGGAGCTCTGGCATGCTACAGCACTAATATTAGTGAACAGCACCCTATGGTAGGCTCTAGTACATTACAACATGCTATTATAGTACTATTACAATAATTGCTACAGTGATTTTTTTTTTTAACAAAAACCATTTATTCTTAATTTTTTAAACCAACATTCACCAACCTCAAACCCCTTAAACATCCTCCCACATCACAAATAATTCTTCAAAGCAGGACTCCATAGTCGGGCTTCATAATTTCCTTAACCAAACTTCATAAGCCAAGAAAGTTAGCTTCGCTTTAATCCAAAACAAGTGACTCATCCGTACAAATCTAGGGTTGGGTCAAAACATTAAAATTGTAGTTCTTGGGAATAGCTTTCCAATGGGTTTTTAATCAGCCCAATTGGAATTGTATAATACAAATTATGCCCAAAATACCAAACAAAATATAAATTAGAATATGATTTGATGTTGGGCCCAATGCATCAACTTAAACGCATAGTTATGATTTAGGGTCCACTAAGTAATTGATTTAAGGTTTTGTAGAATAGAACAGTACTTTATTGTTTAAAGGTTTTAAGTGTTAAGTTGGTGTATTGACACCTGGTTGTGGCCTTAGGATCATTAGAAGCTGCCCCAATTAATATTGTTGGCTTTGCAACATTACAATCCATTTGTTTCAACCCATACTATGAGTGTAAACTGTGTTTATGACTTATCTTTCAATTTTTAAATACATTTATGTGTTTGATGCATCAGCACATACATTATAAATAATTTTCAAAAGCTAAAAACAATGAATTCAAAGACCTTCTGATTTTACCACTTAGTTAAACCTTGGAACATGTACGCTGTGGCTTTCTTTTGACATGTATAATGATTATTTGAGATTCTGATATACACCATGGATACAAAACTATGATTATGCTTAAAATAGATGATAATGAGAACAAAATGTTGTTTAAGACCTTTTAAAAGAAGAATAAGAAATTTATTATATTTCAAAACTTATGAAAAACATTTATTGGTGGTTACTTTGACGAATTGCTAAAGTAACAATAGACATTAGATTATATACACTTTTAACTGTTGATCCTAACTAGTAGTGGTAGTAATAGACTGTCATGTCTGGCTAACATGGTTGGATCATTATTGTTTACCCATGGTGGGTTTTGTTTACATGGTTTGATATTTTTGCTACTAGATAAGGATGTTCCTATCAAAATGTGTTCTTTGTGTATTAAATCGATAGTAGTAAATTGTAGACACCATTAGTTTGCAATTTCAACATAGAGTTGCATTATATGCAACACATGCATGTAACATGATCTCATTATATAATACCAATCAGAAACAAAAACCATAATATATATCTTGGTGAATCAGGTGAGAACAAGAAGAGTAAGCTGTTTCCAAAAAACCTTTGATCTTGATCTTCAGTACAGCCAAGAACAAATTCACTTAATCAGGTGCACAATTATTCACCCTCTAAGTAAATCACACACACCAATATGCCCATAGACTTGTTGATAAATCCAATTTTATAATATTTATACATTAATTTTGCATGGATTTATTAAGTATCTTCCATAATTTTTAGTTAAAATGAGCTATTAATGGAATAAATTCATTTCATTCTTTTTTTGTCATTAACTTGAGTGAAATGAATGGTTTTTGGTGAAATTGAGTCTTCTAGAGAAAATTAACTTAACACACCAGGTCCCCCAACTTGTTTTAAGAATCCAAAGCCCAAGTTCGCTTCTAGCTCAAGTTGATAGTGCAAATCCATAAGAGCAGCTTTCTCATGACAATCCCAAAATGCTGTCAAAACCAATCCCTTGTTCAAACCCATTAGTCTATATTTGATAGCCCGCCAGTACTGCCCAAATTCGAAAGTCCAAAACCCTCCAGACCACCAACATGTGCCCTTCCGTCAAGCACATTTAGCTAGCTGTCAAAAGCAGTCTCTAAAGCCATTTGACTGCATAAACCACTCACCAAGTCCACCTGCTGTCCAGTTCTCCTTAGCCAAAAATCAGAGCTGAAGGCCCAATGTACTGCAAAGCTCAAGCACACCAACATCTAAGGTAGTAACTCAACAACCAAACACCATTCTGTCCAATCTCACAGCAAATCAAACAGCCCACTGTCACCCACCAAATCTGCATAAATTCCCAACTTGCTAGGTCCTAGATAAAAAATCATATCTAGAGTTAAGGAAACTCAGATTGGGATCATTCAAAAAGTTTTAGTAAGTTGACAAAAAGATCAACACTCTCATATTTTGAGAGGTCAATTCAAATTTTTTAGCTTAGGTTATAAATTTTCTTCTCCAAGCTGCATCGGCTAAAAATTGCTACTACTCTTTCAGAATTCCAATCCCATAAAAAAATATTTGTTAGTGGAGCTAGAAAATTTTGGTTAAGTTGACTTAAGAGGCATTGGAAAGTTAAAAGAAGAGTTCTATAACTTTTATATTTGATGTCTCGGTCCAATTCAGCCTGTAAGCTGCCCAAAATAGATATGAAATTAAGCAAACTTGTAGACTTCCAATAGAGTACAACTGTCCAGCTTCCATATTAGCAACCTATGCCTTCAAGATCATAAGATCAAAGCCTTTCAACCCAAAATAACAGCACCAGGGTTCAGACCATTCTGAAGGTGGCCCATTCCAACCCTTCTCACTCAAGTCAAATCCCCCATAGCCCATGCCTAACACCAGTTTCCAACTCTAATCTACTATAGTTGTCTGCAGCTCTCTTGATAGTTTCTAATAGTAGATTGCACATCTTCAAAGTCCACGAGCTACAGGTCACCTCTTTAGGGATCGCAGATGGCTCACATGCGGCAAACATGCCTCCATGCAGCAAGTCAATACAGATCATATAGCCGAAACATGTTCAGTCCACTTTTCCAAGCACAAGAAATTGTTGTCAAGCCCAAGTGCAGCTTTATGACTTTCAAATGCCAACTTGACAGTTGAAGAGGCCAATGATCCATTCCGAAAAAAAAAAAAAAAAAAAAAGAAAAAAAAATCTGCAGATCTACAGATTTTAGAGGAAAGCTGCAGTAGCAACAAAGCCCATCTCCATAGGAAACTCAAACTAAACCAAAAGACAAGCACCACCTTGTCATAGCAGGTGGCAGCTCTGCTACCCAGATTCTAGTCTACGTGTAGCAAAGCCCACTTGTAGTTCCTAAAAGTCGAGCCTGCAGCAGTGTTCTTGCAGTGGGATGAAAATCAGAAGATGTAGAAAGATGTGCAGAAAAGCAAACCACTAGCAGAACAGCACCAATAGAGTACCGAAAGCCTGAGCAGACTTGAACCCATTGTCCTGTTACAGCTTCCCTAGCAGCTACATCCAATATCTAGCTTTTAGTACCTAAGAGCTACAATTCCAAATCTATCTCCATACCAACGGCCAACCAAGCCTCATATAGCTCAACCTAATAAATCTGATTGAGAAGCCCTGTAGCAGATCAAACTTGGAGCCTAATACCCATCTTAAAACCTATAAATGAACCTCACTAAATTGCCTTCCTAATCTGCAGGCTTGTGCATCCAACCATATCCCTCTAGTGGAGTAGAATTTGAAACTCGTTTCTTGATTATAGACGAGTTCTCAAACCCTCTCCACACTAGCAAATTATAGTAGAGGACATTAGCAATTTGTGCTGAAGCAGAGTAGCTCCCAAGTCCATTGCAATAGCAGGTCCAGGTAGGTGTCAAATCCAAAGACCCAAGCTTCAAATCATTGAAACCTTACTTAACAGGATCTAGCCAGCTCCTAAGCAAGCACTAAACTAGATTATTTCCCCCTTCAAAAGCTGAAGCCATTTGCACTCTACTAAGCTGCAGATTTGAATCTAGAGCTAGTTCAAAAGCAGCTTGTATATTTCCATTGTGGAGAAGCAATATAACAGTAGACCAAAACAAGGCTCAATTCTAATCAATACCATTAGAACTCAACTTTGCTATCAAACTTCAGCCGTGCTATAAAAGAGATGATGTCCAGGACCAAACCCATGTTCAAGCCCTCACCTTCAGTTCCCATCAGCAACAGCAGCACTATACAAAGATGAAGGCCAATTCCATAACATATTCCAAAATCAGAATTGGACAGCATTCCACAACCTTCTTGGCCCAAGCTGAAATCTCAAAGACAATAGTAAATGAAGCTCATTTCAGTTTCTAAAGTTCTTGCAAAAGTTGCAGAACAGCTCATGATACCCCCATCACCCCAGTCTTCTACTGTCATGCCCGCCCGCCAGACCACCAGAATCTGACAACAGGTACAAGGAAACCAGCAAGCGCGCACTAGGCCAATACGCTAAAATCTAGCCCTTGTGATCCCACTAATTGGAAAGGTCAACAACAGAAATATGCAGATCACCAAGCCTACAACAGATCAACTCTAAATCCAACTTCCCCAAGTTCTGAAACCATTTCATGCAAACAGAGCAAAACGGAGCACACAATCAAATTTTTAAATTTATCTGATTTTATTATTTTATATTACTTTAATTTTGTTTCATCTACATGTTAAATTTTATTTTTATTTTGATCTTTTGCTTTCTGGTTGTATGTGCAGCCTGCATTTAGAAGAAGAAGCCCATAAACTCTCAAACCGAAATCTGTGGTTCAGCCAGCTTAATCCAGAAGAACAATCACAACCCAAATGAATTAAGTCTACAAGTGGATGCAAGAAACTGATTTTTAAAGCTCAAATTCAAAAGTACACACTGAAGGCAATTCACTTCAAGTTTCCAAACTCAACCGCAGTTCCCCTGTCCATAGCCCATCATATCTAGGCCATTCAATAGGAGTAATGTAAGCCTATTTTAGCTGTGTAATGTTAGGACAGAAGCTGAAATTTGAAACCGATAACCTAATAACATACGGACACCCCAAAGATTTTATCCAATCAGATTGTGAGATGCAAGCATACCATTTGCTGGAAGACTAAACCGGAAGACCTAGTTGAAGTTGGAATTCAAACTAGAGATACCACCCAGCTGGTTTCCGACTATGTATAGAAATTGTGCAACAAGGGAGGGGGTTTTGTCAGAAGTTGGTGGAAGGAAGAAGTTACACGGCAAAAAGAGGTTTAAGAGGAGAATAAAAAATAGAAAAGGGAGAGCTCTCCCGCTAGACAAGATGGGGAGTTCTTCTCTCCCTCTCTAGGAGGGAAAGGGCTGAAGAAAGGTAGAGAAAGCCCGCTAGGAGAGAGAGAGAGAGAGAGAGAGAGAGAGAGAGAGAGAGAGGGGTGATTTGTTGTTTAAAGCAGAAAAAGAGAGAGATCTGGAGATTGAAGGAAGAAATCATATGGGAAAATAGAGGAGAGCTGGAGGGCTGAAGCTGCTCTTTTTGAAGCAGAAGCTGTTGTCTACTACCACTGTAGTTGTAAGAGAAGTGGGGAATTCCGATTTCATAAGAGTTCTTCTCTCTTTTCTATTCCTATTTTCTGATTTTAATTCTTATTTTGAATTTGCAATTGCTGAAACCTTCATGCATGCTGAATTGAATTTTCAAGTTTTTATTCATATTATGAAGTAATTCTTGTAGTTAGGAGAGTTGATATCTCTAAACCATCCTATATTGCTTAATTATGTGAATTAAAATGTTCAATCTAGGTTCCTGCACATTTTTTCAGGTTGTGAGCTTAATGTAGTTTTGAATGTTAATGAAATTTTTAGCTTAGTTTGGTTTGGCAGGAGAAATTAAGTTAATTTTCAGATTTATTATACAAATTGATTTTATTGAGAAATACTGAGGTCAAATAATACTAGATTTAATGTTATCTAATTTATGATTAATATTTCAAATATTGTTATCGTCTAGTAAAAGTGGATAGGTAAGATCTATCAATTTTAAATCAAGTTGAACTTTGAAAGTAATTTTTAATTATTAATCAAGACAATCTCTTACACATATGAGGTTGGATAATTCGGTAAAATACCTAATTTTTTCTGTGTAGCCTGTTTAAGTATTCCAGTGAGATGCTTAATTATAAGAGGTTTCACCAACTTTAATGTATCTTGAACTAGGGAAATTAAGCAGGGCTTGATAAAGATTGACAAGTTTACTCATGTTTGGAATAGTTTAATGGGTCTGATTGAAAGCTTAGAAACTTTGGAAATCTTGCCATTTCTTAAATATTAGCCGCTCAAAGTTCAAGTTTAATTCATAGTATTAAGTAAAATGAAGTAGTATTAGCAAAATCATTTTTCCAAAAGTTTTTCTCACATATTTCGATCCAAACTCTCTCTTACAATTTTCCTCCATTGGTTAAAATTTTACTTTAAATTTCTATTTCTAATTCTTAAATTTTCTTTTTTAAAAATTGAATTTTCCCAATAAACACAAAAAGTTGAGTTTAAAGAATTTAAACACAATTCTTATGGCATTGACACTTTACTCATACTCTATTACTTGTAACAGCTAATACACTTGCTAAGAAAGCAAGCAAAATGCACAACACTTACTATGCTAGCTTGTATTTAATCTCAAACTCAACTCACAATCTGTCTCTCAAAGCCAAGGGAAAAAGGACACGATCGGCTTGGTTTTTCATAACTTTCCTCACTCTTTTACATTTCATTGTTCGCACTTTAGTTAACACTTTAATTAACCATTCTTGATTTAATCCAAATTAAATCAAGAGTAATTCAGTTCATGATTGATGTCTAGCAATAAGTTCATGAACCTCTAAAAAAAAGTGAAGGTAATATATGTGAATCAAAACTATTTAAAAATTCCATGTAGATAAAGTCCTACCATTATTATTCTCTCAATTAAGACGTAAGACTTGGTTATTAAATGGATACTTTTACAGCCTTAATAACTATGGAATCATTCAAAGCAAATTGATTTCATGACCAATTCAAAAAATCTCCTTTCTCAATTGTTTAAGTTCTACTGGATAAAATGACTTTTAAACCAATTATATATAAAGATATATATAGGAGATTCCCTATCAAATGGGATCGATAGGGAATACATAATGGATTCTATCTTAGTTCTTACAAACCTTTGGCTAATATTACTTGCACCCAATGTAAATTATTGATGATCAAGCAGTGTAATCAAATAGCGGCCATGGCGGCGCCATGGCGGATGGTGGTGGCGGAATTCCAAAATTTCGCCACAGCGCCATCTGCAATAAAGCTATTTCAAATTGCGGCGCCATGGTGCCCACCATGCTCGTGGCATCGTTGTGTCATGGCGGCGCCATGGCTGTAATCAGTTCCTTGCTTCTGGCCCGTGGCCTCGACTAGCCCAAGCATCTCTGTGAACATCTCTATGAAGTGGGCTAGGGCTTGGGCTGGAGCTCCTACGAAGACGATCGTGTTTCGCGCGCAAACATTGCAGTGAACAGCAAACTTTGTAGAGACGATCAACAGAGACCATCATGAGCTAGACCATCACGAGCCAGAGATGCGAGCCAGACCATCACCAGCCAGAGACACGAGCCAGAGCCAAAGACGCGAGCCACAAACCATCCGAGCTAGACCATCGCGAGCCAGAGATGCGAGCCACAGACCATCTAAGCCAGACCATCCGAGCTAGACCATCGTGAGCCAGACTTTGCAGTTCAACTTCAAGCTGAGGGAGACGATCAGTAGCTAACTGAAATCAATAGGCAGAGGCGACTGCTGAGACTCGGACTGCATAATATTTTTTTTTTTAAGAGTATACTCCTCTCTGATGCTGCATAGGAGCATGTAGATTTTGTTTTGTTTTGTTTTGTTTTTTTATTTAGTTATCAGTAATTGCCTGGCCTGCTGCTTGCCTGCTGCTGTGTAGGACAACTGAATTTTTTTTTTTTAGGTGAAATATGACAACTGTTGGTTCTTCACAAGCCTCATCTGCTGCATTTGCTCCTCCGAGCAATAGTAATAGGAATGATCCTGGATGGAAGTATTGTCATCCTTTGAAAGAGGGTGACACAAATATTGTTGTTTGCAATTTTTGTGAAAATGTTACAAAGAGAGGGATTACTAGAGCAAAGTATCATTTAATAGGAAAAAAGGGTAATGTTGCAACTTGTTCTAAGTGCCCAAAGCAAGTTAGAGAAGAGTTGTGGAGTTATTTTAGAGAAAAAGATAAGAGCAATCAAGAAAAGGAAATGGAAAGTGGAGGAGTTAGTATTGATTTGGAGAGTTTAGGATATGGTTACGATGAAGAAGAAGAGGGTCTAAAAGAGATGATGAGGGCTAAGAAGAAGGCCAATACCATAGATAAAAGCAATAGTATGAAAGGTCCTATGGATTTATACATGTTTCAGCAGCCAGAATCCATTATTGCAAAAAGAAAAAAGGAGAAAATGAGACAATCAGTTATAAGAGAAGCATGTGACAAGGAAGCAAGAGAGAGAGTGAATCAATACATTGCTAGATGGTTTTATCAAGCTAGAGTTTCATTCAATGCAGTCAAATTGAAGAGTTTTCATCATATGATTGAAGCCATTGGAGCCTATGGTCAAGGTTTAAGAGGGCCAACTTATCATGAGATAAGGGTTCCACTCCTCAACAAGGAGGTGGCACATACCGAACAATTGATGGCCGGTCACAAGTTGCAATGGGGAAAACATGGATGCTCTATTATGTCAGATGGATGGACTGATAGGAAGCAAAGAGGGTTGATCAATTTCTTGGTGAACTCTCCAACCAGGACAATGTTTGTAAAATCTGTTGATGCATCAAAGTATACAAAGATCGGTGAGAAGATATTTAAGTATCTTGATGCTCTTATTGATGAGATTGGTGAGGAGAAGGTGGTTCAAGTGATAACCGACAATTGAAGTAATTATGTCTTGGCTGAAAAATTGTTGGAAGATAAAAGGAATCATCTTTATTGGACTCCTTGTGCCGCTCATTGCATAGATCTCATGTTGGAAGATATTAGAAAAATTCCCGAAGTGAAGAAAACAATACAAAGGGCTATTACTCTTGTTGGATTCATTTACAATCATTCAATTGCCTTGAACTTGATGAGAAGCTTCACAAATAAAAGGGAGTTGGTTAGGCATGCTATCACTCGGTTTGCTACAAGCTTTCTTATATTGGAGAGGCTTTACCAAGAAAAGGAGAACATTAAAAGAATATTCTTTTCAGAGCAATGGGCAAAATGTAATTTGGCTAAGGATTCTAAAGAGAAAGAGGTGGCAAAGATTGCATTGATACCTAGTTTTTGGCCCAAGGTTGTTTATGCTCTTAAAGTGATGGGACCTCTTGTTAAAGTCCTTAGACTTGTTGATAGTGAAAAAAAACCAGCAATGGGCTATATTTATGAAGCAATGGACAAGGCTAAGGAAGCTATCATGAGGTCTTTCAAATAAGATGAGAAGAAGTACAAAGAGGTATTTGAAATAATTGATAAGAGATGAAATTGTCAGCTTCACCGCCCATTGCACCCTGTTGGTCATTTTCTAAATCCTGAATATTTCTATGACAATCTGAGCATTGAATTTGATTTTGAGATTACCTCGGGGATGTATCAATGCCTTAGGAGGTTAGTGCCTAATGAAGATGTGCAACAGAAAATTCTTAATGAGTTGCCAATTTATAAGAGTGCTAGTGGCCTTTTGGAAACAATTTTCCAATATCACAAAGGAAAATCATGGCACCTAGTAAGAGGCTTATGTTACTTAGTTGAGTAAATTTTAACTTAAATTTTCAGCTCTTATCTTTTAAGGATTTAAGTGTTTATGATTTTGTAGCTGAATGGTGGCATATGTTTGAACAATCAGCCCTAATTTGCAGCAATTAGCCATTAAAATTTTGAGCTTAACATGTAGTGCATCCGGCTATGAACATAATTGGAATGTTTTTGAGCATGTAATGTTTTCTCTTTGATTTATAGTCATAGTTGTTATTTCTAATTAGTGACTTAGTAAACTAGTAATAAATTTTTGAATTTAATTGATGCTGCAGGTTCATAGCAAGAAGAGGAATAGGCTTGAGCATCAAAGATTAAATGATTTGATTTTTGTGAAATATAATCAAGCACTTAAAGAGCGGCATGATTCTAGAAATGAGATTGACCCAATCTCTCTCTCCAATATTGATGATTGCAATGAGTGGTTGGTTGGTGAAATGGAAGATGAGAATAATGCTGAAAATTAATTGGTTCATGAAGATGATGACACTCTTAATTGGGGCACTGTTTATAGGGCAATGGAACTTGGAGAAATGAGGACCTATACAAGGTCAAAAGCAAGAAATGAAGGAGGATCCTCAAGTACAAGAGCTGAAAAGAAGCAAGGTCCAAATTCTAGTACAAAAGCAAGGCCCCTTGGAGAAGAAGAATTGGTGATTTTGGAGGAGGAAGAAGATACCGAAGATGGCTTGGAAGATGAAGTGGGATATGCTTCAAACAATGATGAGAAATACAATGATGAGGAGGACAATTACATGGAGGATGAGGATGAGGATGAATGAGGATTTATGTAGTTTAAGAATATTTTATGTGTTTGGGATTATTATTGAGAGTCTGACTCTAATATGTGTTTTTTGTTCTTCGTTTTGAATGTTTGTGACACTTTTTTGGTTGTTATGAAATGATGTGATGATGTTTATTTTCATTTAATATTAGTTTTTAGTTGTTTTTGCAAATTTTTATTGTTAATTTTTTTTTTTTTTTGTCCGCCATGGCCCCATGGCGGTTTTTTGGCTTGCCCGCCATGGGCCGCCATCCGCCATTGATAACACTGTGATCAAGCTATGATCAGGAAATACATTAAAACATGCAAGCACCCATGTACAAGACTATCATGAGACCTCAATTGACTATCACTACAATAGCGTAAACTTAGGGAATTTTTACAAATGGCAAAACAAATGGATTTTTCTAATTGGGAAAGTTTTGTAAGCTCACTGTAAAACAAGCACCCACTTGTATGTACTAGTTTTGCCATATCAATACCTATGAAATAGGAAATCTTCCTAATAAACATGCAACACAATTTGAAGTGAAAATTTTAAATATATACCGTAAAGTGCACTTATCAATTGTAGCAAGTGATAAGTGCACTCAAGATCGTCTATCAAGGAGAAATTAGATATGGTTATTTATTTAACATTTTTCTTCTTGATTTAAAAAATTTAAATTAATTCAAAATAAAAGGGCATTATGAATTCAAGAGTGTGAAAAATAAATTGGCAAAATAAATAAAACAGTGAAAAAGTAGCTAATTGGGTGAATAAATGAATAATTTGTGGATAAAAGCATGGATAGTAAATGAATGGCGTCAATAAGTGTGTGTATGGATAACTTTCAATTGAATTCTCCTTGAGAAAAACAAAAATTATGATGCAATCTCATATTAATGAATATATTGCATGTAATCTAGGTTTTCTTTACAAGACTTAAATAAAATCAAATGTTAACCCGATGACCATTGCAATTAAAAACTAATTATCCAAACCTCTACTTAAGCTAATAACAAGTTAAGTAACCCCGAAGAAATTATTACCAAATCCTATCCAATTAGTAACCCTTGTAAATAGAAAGTAAGAAATTGAATTAAACAAGCACAAATATAAAATCATTTAGCAAGAAACCAAGGATGAATTCATTAACAAACAGAGTTTAATCGTAACTAAAAAAGTAAAACAAAAATAAAATAAAATATTCATGTATGGTTAAGCTAAAAACAGATAATAAGATAAGAGAAAATTAAAAAATTAGGAAGTCTCCAAATCCCATGTGAGATTCCTATTAGTTCTTCCTTTGGTCCAGGATTGAGTGTTTTTTACTTCGTTTACAACCTTTCTTCTTGTTACAATTAAATGTTTGCTCTCCATTTCTTCGCTCCAAAGTTTAGGTTGTGGCAACAGATGAAGGTGAGAATGAAGAGGATGGTGGTGAGGAAAAAAGATGATGGTAGACAACTTGGCAACAAAGGGCCATTTGGTTGGCATGAAAAGATATACCATGCGTTTGGATGGCATGTAACAAAATGTGAAAAAGATAAATATCAGTCGGGGTGGGATAAGTTATCAGAGGAGGAAGGCAGGATACGTTTTATCAACCATATAAAATTTGGGTTTCAAACATAAATGCCCTAGGTTGTGCTAGAGGGGGCACTCCACGTGGGTCACGGAGGTGAGACAGAGGGAGGAAGACGGTGGAGGAGAGGCTGATTTGCGCTCCACCTAGGTCGTGGAGGCGAAGTAGAGGGAGGAAGAGGAGGGAGGAGGAGAGGACAATTTGCACCCATCACCGTTTGTGCCCACCGTGTTTGAAGGAGGAGACGATGGAGGAAGCGATCGTTTGCACCCACCGCCGGCATCGCCAAGCTTGGTCAACCTCGGCGGTCGGTGATTTTCCTCGCAGCTAATTAGCAGAGCTTCTGGGGCTCATTCATGGTGTCTGGCCCGATTTGGAGACCCGGCTCCTTTTCTAACTCAAACTCGATCCATTCTAGGCAAGCTTCTTGGTTTGCCTGGGTTGGCTAGACAGGCTGACCCAGGTCAGCATATCAGAGGGAGGTGGCAGGTCAACGGAAGGTAGGCGGTGAAGGATGAGTTGATCCGACGAAAGTCCGACTATGTTGGTTTGGTTTTCTTTTTTTTTTTTTTAATCCATAAGGGCTTTTTGGTAAATTCAAAATTTTATCCCATTTGTTTCCTGTTAAACTAAACGTGTGATAACACTATTTAGTCCAGATAAATTTATCTAATTTTATCCTATCCTACTATATCTTATCCTCCCATCCGAACGACCCCAAAGAGGAGAAGTGATTTAAAGGAAAGTTGTCAGACCTCCTCCTTTGCAGGAGAGGTGGTCTGTAAATTTTTAAGTACTTCCAAGACTTCCTTTTATAGATATGTTGAAGAAAATAGAACTTATCTATAGCCAGCCAAAGATCAATTTGTTTCTTTTAAAAAAAAATCAACTTTTATCTCCATCTTGACTTATCTCTTTAAGTATGAATCTTCTTCTTTTCCTACACTTATTTATCTTGAAAATTCCTTGAATAAACTTGCAAAAATCAATAAAGAAAATAATTAGAAATTAAGCTCAAAAGTTTTCCTTGCTTTATCAAGAGTTCAAACTTTATCTTCTTCAGATTTTGCAAGATAACCAAGAAATAGTTATTTATTTTCTATTCCAGCATTATGTATGTGTAGAAAATCTCTAAATAAAATCATCAATAATTACTTAAAAATAATTACAAATAAACCAACCAATAGAGGGTCTACTTTCGTTAGGGTTCCTATCACGACTCGATAGCCGGATCCGTAACTAGCTCTGAGATTAGACTAAACTCCAGTCTCGCAAGCCTAACAGAAAACCAGGATCCATAGTTGTTTATAGCGCATAGCGCACGATAGCGCAAAGGGGCCACAGCGGCATAGCGCATAGTGAATAGCGTGGCTATTCGGTAAAATACCGCAAAATATATAATTATAATACATAATAATAATATATATGAAAAATATTGTCAATAAACATTAAAAGCTTAACTAATATTGAAAAATAAATCATCCAACAATCATAAACATTTAATGGCATATCAAACAAAGTCTAAAACATAAAATGCCACTTAAAAACAAAGTTTAAATATAGAAATCTATTAAAGAAAGTCTAGTACAAGGTCTAAAATCAAAGGGCTGAAATTTACTGGAAAAGCAAAGAAGAAAAAGAAGCATTATCATGTTAATCTGTAATTTACTGGGAAAGCAAAGAATTTAAAAATTATTATCATATTAATATGTAATTACTAATTTCATTTTCTAACAAAAATTTTAAATATTAATGAAAAACATAACAATAACTTATGTTGTTTGCTCACAGAAGAAACCAACAGATAGCTTGCTGGTGTGGGCTATTGACAGAGCAAGCCTGCGTGCTAAGCTCATCTAGGCTAGTCTGAGCTATTGTCAGAGAGCAAACGAGAGAGGAGAAGCTCTCGCGCATCTTGTCTAGGCTCGAAGGGTGCTTGCGTGCTCGACTAGCTTGCTAGTCTGGGCTATTGACAGAGCAAGCCTGTGTGCTAAGCTCGTCTAGGCTGGTCTGGGCTATTGTCAGAGAGCAAAAGAGAGAGGAGAAGCTCTCGCGCATCTCGTCTGGGCTCAAAAGGTGCCTGCGTGCTCGACTAGCTTGCTGGTCTGGGCTATTGACAGAGCAAGCCTACGTGCTAAGCTCGTCTGGGCTGGTCTGGGCTATTGTCAGAGAGCAAACGAGAGAGGAGAAGCTCTCACGCATCTCGTCTGGGCTCGAAGGGTGCCTGCGTGCTCGATGGAGGAAATGAGCTTTGATCGTGGAAACGACTTGCGTGAACCTAGTTTTAACTTGATTTATTGCGTTTCACGCAGTAGCGACACCATCAGGCTATAACGATCAGCCCTAATAGCGACCATAGCGAGCGCTATGCCTTGCTATTAGGACGTCACCACGCTATGGCCATAGCGTAGTGCAAGAAGCTATAGCACTCGTTGTGGCTCCATAGTGAGCGCTATAGCGCGCTATCAATAACACTGCCAAGATCCAAATAATTTCAAGATAACTAAATCAAATCCAATACATTACAAAATCAAGATTAAAAACCTCACAACTCCAATTATACATAATAGAAGGACCGAACTACAATCAATGAAACCCAACTACAAGATTCTCAAAAGTCTAACAGAAATTAAAACTGAAAACACTAACATCCGCAATCAAAGTGATAAAGTCGAAGTTGTAGTCACTTTTTAGATGGCAGAATCTGTAAGAATGTCGAACTCTGAATCTAGTATTTATTAAAAATGGCGATTCGCAAGACTCAATGAAGAATAATAATAATATGCATTTATGAAAATCACAGTTATATCAAAAGGACTTTTTAATGCAAGTGTAATTTATAGAAATTTTAAGGGTCTCGTGATCCAGAACGTAACAGAAACATAAATCAAGACAGCGACCTCATAATACATTAATCAGGAAGATGACCTCGTAGTCTGCCAGTAATCAGATATAACAGGTCTACCAAGTTGGCCTAACATGATAGTCTAGCACCACCTCTGCTAGCTAGGGATACAAGCCAAGGTGCATCTAGTCTAACGCCTACTGTTATTAGTTATATTGTCTGACAAATCCAAGACTCCCTTAAAACATCTTATATTCAGTAAATAACAGAAATAGCTTAACAAGATACAGAACTTTTTGCATATAAACAGTATCAAAAACGGTAACAGGAGACTTTCTCCAAAACAATTTCAATAATGACATATATGTCCCTTGTCAAGCAATTTTACCAATAATTTCAATAACCAGGTGGTTTCCAAGAAAAATCAAGTTTAAAATAGTGATCGTTTATAAATGCATATTATACTCACATAACTAATGACAGTCAAACAAATTCGATTTTTCAATGGTTTGGCTTAGCGAGAAGCGTCTAAGATATCTAAGATCACAAAGTAATAATATAACCATGTATAATCCTTAAATACGTTTACAATATATATTAATAACATAAATCTAGGGATTTGTGTCCCGAAGCCTTAATTAATACCCTTATAACTATAAACAGCCCGTGAATCGGCCTTAGAAAACATAAACCAACTTAATTCGGCCTAACTCAGCCTAACTCAGCTTAACGCAGCTCAACTTGCCTTAACTCGGCTCAACTCAGTTGGACTCGGCCTAACTTCGCTTAACTTAACTCAACTCAGCTTTAGAATGCATGAACTGGCCACAAAATCATTTGATTTTCACTTCTGGAATTTTTTCCTATTTTTCTATGCTTTTCTTTTATTTCTCTCTATTTTTCCACATTTTCTTTCATTTTTTTAACTCTTATTTGTGAAATTAAAATTATTATTTTCATGGATTTTCACTAAATAATTTGCTCAAAATTAAACAAATATAATCTCCTACTTTTTCCTGATTTTTCATGATTTTTCTGGAATTTATCTTATTTTTCTACTAATTTTTCTCATTTTGTCTAAATTTCTAATAATTATTATATATATTTATTTATTTATTATTTTTTTTATTAATTTTTTTTTGGAACCCGAATCTTGGATTCAGATTTAGGCCTTGACCTGGCCCAGCCCTTCAACACTGGCCGCAGGGCGCAAAGTGCTAGGCCAAAAAGGCCCACCTGCTAGGTTCAGCCAAGTTTGGAAATAGACCCGGATGCAATTCAGTTCAGGTCTAGTCTTCAAACCCAAAATTATGAGAAAATAGAGAATGAATGAAAAACATGCAATTTCAGCTAAAATACCTAGAATTTTTCCACAAAAATTTGCAACGAGCCTCAAAAATGATAGAAAATCGAGATGGACTCTTCAATTTGACTTAAAAGCAGTTTAATTCAAAAAAAATTAAGCTTAAGAGCTCAAGAATGGTGGACGGGAGTGTTGGGCAAAAAATCGAGAAATTGACAAGGCTAATAAGTTTCTTTTCTCAAATTAATCGAGGGCTATGCATCATCTCTGACCAAAGAAGTCGATTATAAGCTCGTTTGATCGAAAAAAAACACGAAATTGGTGCCCATTTCTTCATCAATTGGGTCGGCCATCTGTCAGGGAAAAATCCAATAATTTTTCAACTTTTTTTAATTAAGTCCTTGAACTTTTTGATTCTTCGTGATCTTGTCCCTAAGTTTTATTCTAGAATCTGATCTAGTACTTGACATTTTCAATTTAGTACCTGAAAGTTTACATTTCTTCAATCAAGTCCCTAATTCATTCAAATTGAACCCGAAACTTTTTATTCTTTCAATTAAGTCCTTGAATTAAAATTTAATAAAAAAATTATTAAATTTTTGGGGTATTACAATCTTCTTCCCTTAAGAAAAATTCGGTCTGCGAATTTTAACTGATTATTGACCTTATGTTTCAAATAGGTGAGGGTAAGTTGCTCACATGACCTCTTCCGGCTCCCACATTGTCTCTTCCTTCAAGTGGTGTTTCCATAAGACTTTCACTACTACTATCTCTTTGGATCTTAAGTTCTTGCCTTGCCAATCGATAATGGCCACAGGTTCTTCTTCATATGGCAAGTCTGTATCTAATTGTATCTCTTGTGGTGCCATAACATGGGATGGATCAGGTAAATACTTTTGAAACATGGACACATGGAATATAGGATGTACTGCAGAAAATCCAGGTGAAAGGGCTAATCGATAAGTCACCGCACCAACACAATCCAATATCTCAAACAGACCAATATATCAGGGAGTAAGCTTTCTTTTCTTCCCAAACCTCATAACCCCTTTAAAAATGAAACTTGTAAAAATACATGATCCCCCACTGCAAATTCAAGCTCCCATCAATATTGGTCAACATAAGCTTTTTGTCTACTCTGAGTAGTTAATAATCTTTGTTTGATTAACCAAACCTTGTCCATCGAGTCATGTACCAAGTCTGCACCTAAAAGTTTAGCTTTCCGATCTCAAACTATCCTATCAGAGATCTACAACGTCTTTCGTATAGAAACTCAAAAGGTGCTAGCTGAATACTCGCTTGGTAATTATTATTATAAGTAAACTCTATCAACGGCAAGTATTGGCTCCAATTATCACCAAAATCCATGACACAAAAGCTCACAACATGTCCTCTAAAATCTAAATTGTCCTCTAGAATTGGCTGTAAGTTTGAGGATAAAAAGCTGTACTAAGATCCTATCGAGTGCCTAGGGCCTCATGAAGGGCCCTCCAAAATTAGATGTAAACTGAGAACCTCGATCTAAAATAATAGGCACAGGTATCCCATGAAGTCTCACTATCTCATCTATGTATAGTTGAGCATATCAAGAGGCGTCATATGTCATCTTCACTGAAAGGAAGTATGTTGACTTCAACAATCGATCTACTATTACCTAAATAGAGTCAAAACCCCTAAGAGTACGGGGCAATCTTGTAACAAAATCCATAGTGATCCTTTCCCACTTGCACTCTGGTATTTCGATCTGTTGAAGTAATCCAGCTAGCCTCTGATGCTCGGCTTTTACTTGTTGACAGGTTAAACATCTGGAAACAAAATTAGCTATATCACGCTTCATACCTTCCCATCAATACAATTGCTTTAAATCCTGATACATCTTGATGGAACCGAGATGTACGATATACTTAGAGTTATGAGCTTCTTCCAAGATAACTTTCCTCAAATCGCCGACATCTGGAACATAAATACGACCACTACATCTTAGAACTCCTTCATCATCAATCTCAAAATCTAGGTGTTTCCCTACTTGAATCTCTTCCCTAATTTTCAACAACTTTGCATCTTTATTCTAACTAGTCTTGATAAGCTTGATTAAAGATGTCTGAGCTTAGATGTGAGCCAACAATACCCCAAATTGATCTATACTAAGCTGTACGCCTCCTTGCTCCAGTCCATGGAGACTCTTTATCAATGGTCGCCTAAATAGAGTGATGTGGGCCAAACTCCTCATAGACTTCCTACTCAAGACATCAACAACTACATTGGCCTTGCCAAGATGGTATAAGATAGTACAATCATAATCCTTGAGCAATTCCATCCATCTTATTTGTCGGAGATTCAGATCTTTTTGTTGAAAAATATATTTCAAACTCTTGTGGTTAGTGTATATTTCACAAGACTCTCCATACAAATAATGTCTCCAAATTTTTAGCGTGAACACAATCACTGCCATTTCTAAGTCATGAGTGGGGTAATTCTACTTATGTTTCTTAAGTTGTCTGGATGCATAAACTATAATATGGCCGTTTTGCATCAATACACATCCTAAACCAACTCTAGAGGCATCACAATAGACTGATAAACCTCTAGACCCGAAGGTAAAGCTAAAACTGGTGCAGATGTCAAATGGTTCTCAAACTCTTGAAAACTCTTTTCGTATGCATCATCCCACTGAAATTTTACTTTCTTTTGTGTTAATCGGGTCAGAGGTGTATCAACCTTTGAGAAGTCTTTTACAAATCGGTAGTAATACCCAACCAAACCAAGAAAATTACAAATCTTGGTGACAGATTTAGGTCTTGGCCACTGTTGAACTGCTTGAATCTTGCTATCATCAACCGTGATCCCTCTTCAAAAACCACATGTCCAAGGAAGGCCATTTTACCTACTCAGAATTCGCACTTCGAAAATTTTGCATACAAATAATGCTTCCTCAAGGTTTGTAATACCTTTTGTAAGTGTGACTTGTGCTCCTCCTTAATCTTAGAGTATACTGAGATATCATCGATGAAAATGATTATAAATTTATCCAGAAATGATCTAAACACTCTATTTGTCAGATCCATGAAAGCAACTGGTACATTTGTTGAACCGAAAGACATAACTAAGAACTCATAATACCCATACCTGGTACAGAAGGCAGTTTTGGAAATCTTCAAATCTGATCCTCAACTAATGATACCCTAATCACAAATTGATCTTTGCAAAACATGTCACCCCTTGCAGCTAATCGAATAAATCATCTATCTGGGGCAACAGATATTTACTGTGGACTGTCACTTTGTTGAGTTGTCAATAATCTATACACAGCTGCATACTCTCATCCTTCTTCTTTACAAATAAAACTGGAGCACCCTAGGGGGACGTGCTTGGCTAAATGAAACCTTTGCTCAAAAGATCTTACAATTATTCTTTTAGTTCCTTAAGCTTTGCTAGTGCCATACGATAAGAAGGTATAGAGATGAGTTGTGTGTTAGCAACTAAGTCGATGTAGAAATCAATCTCTCGCTCATGAGGGATACTAGGCAAATCTTCGAGAAATACGTTAGCAAATTCTCTTGTGACTGTAACTGATTCTATATTGAGTTCTGAGACTTGGGTGTCTCGGACTGATGCTAGAAATCCTTGACATCCTTTAGATAACAATCGTGTAGCCTTTATATAAGAAATCACTCGAGTAAGGGCTAAGCTATAATCACCTTGAAATACAAGTGGTGGCTCTTTAGGTATATCGAACTTCACAAATTTGGTACGACAATCTAGGGTGGCGTAACAAGAGCCCAACCAATTCATACCCAAAATCACATCAAAATCGGTGCTATCTAGGATAATCAGGTTACCTATAAACTCCTTATCAGCCACTTTCACTAAACAAGATTTGAATATCTCTATAACCAAGATAGGCTCTCCTACCAAAGTAGCCACAAGAAAGGGTTGCTCTAAAGCAGCAGATGGAAAATCGAATCGAGCAGCAAAAGTTGGAGATACATAAGAATGTGTAGAACCAGGGTCAAATAATGCACATGCATCAAAAGAGCATTCATTGATCATACCTGTTACCACTACGTTGGAAGCCTGGGCATCCTCCCTAGTCAGAGCATACACACGTGCCTGGCCTCTCCCATGTCCTTGACCATTAAAACCTTGTCCTTGTGCTTGGTTTGGCTAGTTAGGAGCTGACGAAGCTGCCCTGTCTGGTTGTCCCACTGTCTACTAGTCACTACTCTTCTGTAGTGGACAATCTTTAATTTTGTGTCCTCATTCACCACATGATAGCAGGCACCATTTTCTTTAAGACATCGTCCTCTATGCTTATGCCCACAAGTGCGACACATAAGAGCATCCTGATATCACAGTGCAGAACTATATTACTCAGACTGAACCACACTTCTATTTTTTGTAACAAGAGTAGAAATAGCTGTAGATAACCGTCCTGAATGTGTTAGTCTGGTCTGTGAATTGCATTGCTGACTTTGAAACCCAGATCCCTTACTGCCATTGAAAGATCCAGAAGTTTTCACCTTCTTTCTTGCCTCCTTGTTTGCCCTTTGTTTGAATTCCCTAGCCTCGATTACTTGAGCAGCATCAACTATCTCAGCATATGCATATTTTCCCAAATGAGGGGCTAAGACTCGGAATAGAGGGCCCACCAAACCTCAGATTAATCACTTGGCTTTCACTTTTTCGTTAGGTAGCAAGTGTGGGGCATATCAGGAAAGATAATTGAAGCGAGCATCATATTTTGGGACTGTCATGCTAAGAGTCGATCAGAGAAGTTCAAATTCTATGCTAATTGATCTCTTTTGTTGCTGCATTTCTAGGCCTTCCAGATAGTGTAGTCCTGTACCAGGGATTGAGCTAGGTCATCCAACCTGCAAGCAGCTGACTCCACGCATCTGGAGCTGGAACACTTCATTACTTCAAATATAATCTCCATGTTATCAATAAAGCATTGAGAATCCTCGGTAGAATCTTGTCTCGAGTAAGTAGGTGGCTTGAACCTAAGAAAATTGTGCACTTGGGTCTCAAGATTAGCCTCACGCTGAGTTTGCCTTGTGATCATTGGTACAGTACTGTTATTTATTGGGTCCTCTATCCTAACATGTGCAGTAACTGATTGGGTCCCTTGTGAGCCTTGTCCTGTGCTTGTTTAAATTCCGTGTCCCACACCTGGGGAGATCTTCTGAATCCTCAGGGCATGGCTCAGTTGCTCATTTGGCTGATTCTCCTGTCTGGTAGGACCTAGGTTCACTTGAATTCCTGCTCAACCTGGATTGAGCAGCCTTTCCATTATGACTACCATGGTTCATGGATAGGGCTCTCATATGGTGCATCCATCTATCAAGAGTTTTCAGGAGGATACGAAAAGACAAGGTAAGAACATATACAAGGTTATGATAACAATCGAAATTTGAAAGAACTCCTAATCGTCTTTCAATAGCATCTTGATTATGAAAATGGTTGGCTCATAATCATAATCAAGACTCTACAAAAGAGCAATTCCTCCATTGATTGCAGGTAACGTAGAGCTCTGATACCAACTTTGTCATGACCTGGTAGCCGGATCTGTGACCAGTGCTGGGATTAGATTAAACTCCAATCCCGCAAGCCTGACAGAAAACCAGGAACTAAATAATTTCAAGATAACTAAATAAAGGCCTAAATAAAACTAAGCCTAAAAATTGATTCAAAATCTTCAAATTCATTCTGTCCAAGTTCTCGTGAAGGGGCCCACAATTCCATCCCATATGCAAGATTATTTTTATACCTTTAGTGCCTCACTATTTATCAACTAAATTAAAAGCAAGTTATTTAATTCAATTCAATGCCTTATAACGTATCCAAATCAAGCTCCCCTAAACCTAGAATCAAGAATACCTTTAATTTTGACTCTAGTCTCACCGAATTCACTTTTTACTGGCACACAAGAACTTAAGTTAGATCACTCAAACACGATATATAAATTGAGTTCACGTAAACGATGAAAGAACAAAATATGAATCCACATATACACTTGATTTCATGAACCAAATTATGAATAGATCAGAGAAAGCTTAGATATTTACGAACAAGACCTCTTTCATCAATCAAGTGGTTGGATTATTTAGTCAATGTTATTTGCATTATTTCCCAGAAAAAATAGAACTCATCCTCAAGTTTCTATTTCAACTCAAACTCTCTTGAACCAATCCCTTAGGGCGTCAATGGGATGGTCATGTCACTAATAAGCTACCAAAGCATAATAATGGCAACTCCAATACCCCAAGACAAATTCTTGTCTCCTTCTTTTCCTTTTTCCTTTTTCTCTCTTTTTTTTTTCCTTTTTGCGAGAGCCAATAATGAATGGGAAACTCCAATTTAGTGAAGCAAATATGTGGGTGAACTCCAATACATCAAAACAAAAATAATTAAAAGTAATATGACTAAAATATTCAATAATACATAAAAATCTCAAATAATTATTATCCCTAAAAATGGGACACATCTTTGGTTTTCAAAAACAAATCCTTTTATCCAAAATATAATTAAAAGTAATATGACTAAATATTCAATAATGCATAAAAATCTCAAAACACTCAATGCAAATCCTATAGGGATCAACTATACAATCAGAAAAATTTTAGACAAAGTGTACAATGAGTAGAAGGAAAACTTAACCCTCAAAAATAAATAAAGCCGTAAAGGCTCAAATTCCCACAAGGGTTGTCCCCATTGTTTGTTTCTCAATTTCTAGGTGGGAGTTGTCTCAATTTCCATACTAAGGGCAAGACTTGAAAAGGATAAACAAGAGTTAACTTTCTTGATTGAACTTGATTACAATCAAGAGGATCATTTCATCCAACACACAAAATTTCCTAATTTGCCCTAAATCCTATAAAAACTAAAAGATTTTATACATTTGAGAAGAAAAAGTTTTTTTTTAATTTTTTAAAACTTACCCCCCAAAACCTAAACTAAAAATTGTTCTCAACATTTTGCAAATATCCATAAAGTTTAGAATGGTATGAAAAGAAATCACTAAATAAAATAAAATAAACAAAAATGAAAAGGGTGGGTTGGCTCCCACCTAGCACCTAGCACAATAGATAGTATTTTGGCCAGACATGGTTAAGCATTCTCATGAGTCTATATATACTCTAATCGCTCTATTGGTAGTGGGATTCTTCATTTTGTTGCAATCTTCTTGCTTTGACCCTCCTCTTGAAACTTCAGGTTATGGCTATGGATGTGGGTGAGAATGAAGAAGATTGTGGCGAGGAATAGAGATAATGGGGGATGAATTGGTTAAGGAGAAAAAGTGTTTTAGATGATCTGTGGGGATCTTTGAGTAGTTTGGGGTTGGTGAATGCCCATTTGAGAGTTTGAGAATGAATGAGTTCTGGAAAAAAAAATATTGTAGCAGCACTGTAGCCATAACACACTAGAGCTCGTCATGGTGAGCTAGAGCCTACCATGGCACACGGTGCACCATGGCAAGAATTTTCATATTTTTCAGGACTTTTAAGGTTTTCTAGACCTCCAAAGACTCCTAAGCCCTCTTGGACTATTAGGGTTACAAAAGGAAGATGTAGGTGACATCCTGGGGTATCCAAAAGTTATCCAAAATTCATGCAAATCATCCAAGATTCAATCAAAGTTTTGAGAAAGTAATTAGCAATCATCCATCCGATTAGGTCATCTCCACTTCTGACAAGATTCAAGCACTCATCAACATTCCAGCCATCCAAGGATTAAGAGTTGGAAATTCTAATAGTCTAGGATTAAGGCATTAAGGGAGATGAGTTTATTTTCCTTGAGATGTTATTAGGGCTGTATTGAGGGTTTTTCTAAAACTAATTGTAAAACACATTCATGCTCGTATTGGTTAACTAAAATCAATTTTTCTTTAATATTTATTTATCTTAGGTTTTGGATCTTTTGAATATTGTGTTTGTGACCCAGTTAGCCATTGATAGCAATCTAGAAAAATTATTGATTATATTTTTGATATCAGAGTATTGTTCTTTGCCTATGGATGGTACAAACTAAATCCGGATATAAAACAACTGGAGAACCTTTATTAGTGCTATAGTTTCATTGTCAACCAGCCTAATCTACAACAAATCCAATGGTCGACAACAATACTAGTCTAGTTGAGCAAGTCACCAAGCTATCAGCAGATATGGCAACAATACTTGATTAGATTAAATATCAGTTCGCAATGCCTCCAAGGAGAGAGAAAAACATTACATCGGCCTCAATAAAAGGGCAAGACACTGGATAAGACACTAGTAAGGATGACGATGACAACAATAATGATTGGACTACAACCACCCTATCTCGAAAAATATTCAAAGTAGAAGCCATGGTGGAGATACCAGTCTATGATGGCACAATAGATCCAAAACAATTGGATTCATTGTTGGACCAATTGGAGACTTACTTCACCTCGCAAGCGTCCACCAATGCCTAGAAGTTGCTTATACATCTCTAAAGATGACAAGCCATGTGAAGACTTGGTGGAAGGCAATGGCGAGAAGTGAGAATGGGAGGATCTTACCTAAAAATAGGTCAAAAATCTCATTTGAAAGAAGTTCTATCCAATGGGTTACGAAGAAGACCGATGGAACCAATGGCACCAACTTTGATAAAAGAAGGAGCAACCAGTGTAGAATTACACCATAGAGTTCTAGAGGCAAGGTATGACTATTGGAGTATCATTGGTGGATCCTACAACCTTCACCAAGTACATCTCTAGACTTCATGAGAAGATCAGGATAGAATTGAGTCCCTTCCATGTTCGTGATCTTTTTGAAGTTGGCAACACTGCCATGGCTATTGCAAAGAAGAATAGAGTTCACAACGAGCAAAACTCAAATTCAAAAACAAGAAGGGTAATTAAGTTTCTAACCCTTCTAAAACTAATAAAATTTGTGGTCATTGCCAAAAATCTAGAGATGATGATTAGGGTTGTTGAAAACTTCATCCAAAGTTGTAATTGAAAAGGAATAACCAAGAGAAAGGAACCACTCCAACTGTTACCACAGGAGATGCTGTTGAGGTAGGGCATGTGGCTGATGTGGACCCGAGTTTGTCCTTGATGGTCTAATCAAAGGGAACAAACTCGACATCATAGCCACCGCCCAAGGTTAAGGAAGAGTCGTTTACCATGTAAGTGTAGGTGAAGAATGAAGTCATCAATTCCATCTTCAACATAGGGAATGAGTTTCGTAAAGAGATTGGGTTTGGAGACAATACTACGCCCTCACCCTTATGCCTTACAGTGGATCCATGATGATGTAAACAGAAAAGTTAAGCAGCAATGTAAGATCCACTTTACTATCACCAAGCAATTCATTGACGAGGTGCTATGCGAGGTAGTACTAATCGATGTATGCCTTATCATCCTTGGTAGCCCTTATCTATAGGAGAGAGATGCCATCTACCATTGCCAAGAACACAAGTATCACCTCAAGAAAGATAGTAAAACATTTATCATTCACAAGGATGCTTCAAAACGAGCCAAGAAGATGGTTGCAACCAACTCTAAGTGCACTGCCTCACAACAGTGGTCTAGCCATAAGAATTGATCCGTAGAAAAGATGAGCCAAACATTAGTCTAAATCAACAACACATGGGTCCAACACACAGGTCAAAAGATGCAAAGAAAAAAGTCTAAAACTCGGTGAAGATGCAACGCCCTCAAAGCCTAACATCAAGGTTCAAGGAGGCATAAGCACAAATAGAACATCTCAACTCAAATTCTAAATCAGCACTTTACTCGCACCAATGGAGTTAAGAACTATCAGGAGTTGGTTCTCAATAAAAAGGGGAGGTATGATCCAAGAGATTTTTAGGAGTTTGGGATTGGTGGGTGCCCATTTAAGAGTTTGAGAATGAATAATTTTGTAAAATAAATTAAAAGTTACTATAGCAGTTACTATTGCAATACTACAGTAGTATGCCATAGCATGCTTGAGCCCACCGTAGTGCGCAACTCACTTGAATTAGTGCACTAGAGCTTGCCATTGCGCACAATAGCCAGTTCTTTTGCTTTTTTCTGGGATTTTTAGGTTTTTGACTCTTAAATCCTCTTAGACTCTTATAGTTATAAAACAGAGACTTAGGTGACATCCTAGGGTATTTAAAAATTATCCAAAATTCATCTAAATCATTCAAGATTCAGTAAAAGCTTTGTGAAAGCAATTAGCAATCATCTGTCTAACTAAGAGATCTCCACTTCTAACAAGATTCAAGCATTGCCCAACGTTCTAGTCATTTGAGGTTTAAGAGTTAGGAATTTCAACAGTTCGAGACTGAGGCATAAAAGAAGATGGATTTGTTCTTCTTGAGATCTTGTTAGGGTTGTTTTGAGGGTTTTTCTAAAACCAATTGTAAATCACATTCTTGCTCATATTGGTTAATTGATGTTAGTTTTTTCCTCAATATTTATTTATCTTAGATTTTGGATATTTTCAATTTTGTATTTGTCACTTGATTAGCTGTTAATAGCACTCTAAAAAAATTATTGATCATATTTTTGGTATTAGAGCATTGTTCCTTGCCTATGGATGGTGCAAACTAAATCTGGATACAAAACAATTGGAGAACCTTTATCAATGCTACAGTTTCATTGCCGACCAGTCCAATCTACAACAAATTCAATGGCCACAACAATGCTAGTCTAGCCAAAAAGTCACAAAGCTATTGGTAGATATGGCAACTATGCTTGACTAGATTAAATACCAGTCCACAAAGCCTCCAAGGGTAAAAAAAATACCATACACTACATTAGACAATGTGAGGGCAATAATAACAACGATAGTGATTTGAGTACAACCACCTTGGCTCAAAAACTATTGAAAGTGGAAGCCATGGTGGAGATACCAGTTTATGATAGCACAATAGATCTAGAACAACTAGATTCATGGTTCGACCAATTAGAGACCTACTTTACCCTTCAAATATTCACTAATACTTAGAAGGATACCTATACACCTCTAAATGTGATAGATCATGTAAAGACTTAGTGGATAGCTATGTTAGAAGCAAGGATGAGGAAGGTCTCACTTG